>JAKSZT010017719.1:12903086-13104878 GCA_026826555.1 Tolypeutes matacus | reverse complement strand
AGTCACTTTTCTAAGCATTGGGGATAGAATGGGAACAGGGTAAGCAAGACTCCGGTTCTCAAAGAGCTGATATTCTGGTAGGAAAGAGAATCAGCAATGATATAAACCCACAGATAAGAAAGGAAATATGAGGGAGTGGTGAGATCTCCGGAAACAGTGGAGCGGGCTATTTGAGAGAGCTGAAGGGACGGAGGTAGGGAAGGAAACATGGAAGCTGAGGCCTGAGTAATAAAAAGGCCCAAGCTGTATGAAGACGTAGGGGGAGCTAATTCCAGCCAGGGAGAAGGAATCTTAAGTCCTTGATATATGTCAGGAGCAGAAAACAGTCCAGGGTAAAGGAGGGTGGCGAGGCAGTAGAGGCTGAGGGTGGAGGGTAGGAGACAGAGTTGGAGAGAAGGCAGAGTCCAGATGTCGGTCTTTGGACTATGGCTAAAGCTTGGGTTTTATTCCAAGGGCAACAGGGAGCCACTGGAGGATTTTTAAAAGAAGGCTGTATAGAATGAATTATGGGGACCAAGGAGGCTTATTGCCCTGTGACAGGTAGAAGATGAGGACCAGAGATGAGAGAGAAAAGCAGCAGAGATGAACAGCAGCAGTCAGATCTGGACTATTTTAGAGGTAGAACCCACAGACTTGGTAGTAGATTGGATATTGGGGAGGTTAAAGTTAAAGAGGAATTTAGAATGACTTCTAGGGAATTTGCTCATCTTCCTTCTTGAAACTCTCTACTTGCTTAGCTCAGTTTATACTTCCTTGGTCTCTCCTTGTATTCTCTGCCTGTTCTTACTCAGTTCTCTTCACTGAACTCTCTCCCACTCACTCTATTGATAGATAAATAGATAGTGGTAGAGATAAATGATAAATAGATAGATATATACTCATATATGTATTTTTATACTTTTTATTTTGAAATAATTTTAGACTTCCAGAAAAATTCTTAAAATAGTACAGTTTCCATGTTCCTATATATTTTCCTCTAGCTTCCCCTACATTTCCATAGTTTGCTAGGCTGCTATGACAAATGCCACACAGTGGGTTGACTTAAACATCAGAAATCCAAGCAGTCGGACTCTGTTGGCTGTGAGTTCAACCTCATCTGTGTATCCTGTTGCTGAGAGCCCCAGAACTTATTTGGAATCTGAGTCACTTTTTGGTTTGAGCCTCTTTTGAGTCCCAGGTTTTTTGCTCTTGGATCCCTATTTGGGGAGGCGTCCATCCCCCTCATTGCACTGATAGAGTCTCTGCCCCTTGTCCCATGCATTAGCAAACCTGAAAAGTGGCAGAGCAGAGGAAAGCAGGCAAGACCAGAGGGTAACACACACACACACACACACACATACACACACACACAGAGTTTCTCATTCCATCAGCATGCCAGGCTCACCAACTGTAAATATTTGCTCCCGCCTCTTTTATCTGCAAGGCATAAACAGTTCCAGCATATGCCATGCATGGGCTGTCCTCTAGCTGTTCAGGGCATCTCTGCCTTTTCCCTTGGAGCCTGACGGCATGTCATGGGCTGCCTTTCTGTGCTTCCATCTTGCACGCCCTCCCCTCAGACCTGCAAACAGCAGGAACAGGGACTAAGAAGGCCATCGATGCTCCTGCCCCTCCAAGGGAAGGGCCGTCAGATCCACTGACCACAAAGCACAGAAGTCTAAGACAATGTTGGTCAGTGCTTTTATTGAGGACCAGGTTCAAATAGAAACAAAGAAGAATTCACAAATGTGCCAGGAATGGGTATTGCAATGCAAAATGTGGAATTCTCTTTAGAGGACTTGATGAAGTCAAAGAAGGAAAATAATGGTCTAATTACCTAGCACCCACTATGGGCCAGGTGTTTTGCTTCTGGCATCTCACTTATCCTCATTACAATCCTAAAGGGTCAATGCCATTTTCATCCCTGTTTTGTAAATGAGAAAGCCAGACCCAGAGAGGTTGAGTCATTTGCTTCAAGGTTGCACAGCCAGTGAATGGCAGAGCTGGGATACTATCCAGCATCTGTCAAACCCCAGAGTCCTAAGGAGTCCACTCTGCAGGGCTGCTTCCCGGGGCCATGGAAGCCCACTTATCAGAAGGGATTTGTACACTGGCCTGGGGAAAGGCAGACAGTTGGGTCCCATGAATTTCCCAACTACCCCTGCTCCCAGATTGGGAGATTATTTGGACCTTCTCTACTGCTCTTCTCCTTATAGTTACTACTCTTGGCTGTGCTGCTGGCTTCTCATCTAGAATGTGACTTGCAGTCCAAAGACTTGAATGCTTATTTTCGTCACAGGGCGAGTAAGACATGGGAAGTATACAAATATGACTCTGCTCTCAGAAAACTTAAAAGTTGTAATGATGAGGAAGCATCAGGCAGCAGTGTATGAAAGTCCCAGTTGCTCCTTATCCTTGACAACACTTGGTATTATCAGCCCTTCTAATCTTAGCCTTTCTGATGGGTATGGGGTGGCATCACATTGTCATTCAATTTGTGCTTCCCTGGTGGCTAATGATGTTGGGAATCTTTTCATATGCCTAGTAGCCATTTTTTATATCCCCTTTGTTTTCAAGTCTTTTGCCTATTCAGGTCTTTGCTAATTTTAAATTGGGCTGTCTTTTTCTTATTAGTTCTTTATATATTCTGAATATGAGTTCTTGCAGATATATATACATATATATATGTATGTATATATATATATCTTCTCCCAATCTGTGACTTATCTTTTACTCTTTTATTGGTGTCTATCAATAAATAAAAGTTCTCAATCTTAATGACAATCAATTTATCATTCCTTTCTTTATGGTTAGTGATTCTTATGTCCTATTTAAGAAATATTTACGCAAAGTCATGAAGATATTCACCCAATGTTTTCTTCCAGAAGATCTATTATTTAACCTTTCTCACTTAGGTCTGTAATGTATATTGAATTAATTTTTGTGTACGGTGTGGAATAAGGGTCAGGGTTTATTTTTGTCTATATGGATATCCAGTTGACCCAGCAAAGATCATCGTTTTTCCATTGTGATAAATATGTCTTTGTGGTAAATCAGATGACTAAATATGTGTGGATCAGTTTCTGGATTGATAGTATTTTAAACCGAACAAAAATAATTAAATAGACTCTTAAGAACACTGGGCTGAAAGTTGGAAAACCGAAATTTTAATTTTGACCCTGACATTTATTTCCTCCACAACTCTGGAGAAGTACTTCCCTTCTCTGATTATCCATTCATCATCAACAATATGAGAACACAATGACTGCATTGCCCCCTTGTACTCTAATATGCAACAGTTTACTGAAACAAAAAGCTAATTGCCCTCACTAATGGAGCTGATTTTATCTCAAGGTTGAGTTTCAAATGAGCCAAAAATTTAACCACAAATAACTTTGCAGAAATCTTTTTGAAGGAAAGAAAGAAGAGAATGAGTGGGTATGTGGAGTTTTGTTAGGACTTAAATGTCTGATGTATCTGTTTTCTATTGTTCCTGTAGCAAATTACCACACAGTTTGTGACCGACAACAGCACAAATTTCTTATCTTACAGTTCTGTCCATCAGATGTCTGACAATGGTCTCACTGAGGTAAAGTCAAGGTGTCGGCAGGACTAAGTTCCTTTCTGGAGGCCCCAGGGGAGAATCTGTTTCTCTGCCTTTGCCAGATTCCAGAACCTGCCCACAGTCCTTGGCTCCTGGCCACCTTCCTCCATCTTCAAAGCCAGCAGCATCACGTCTCTCTGACCCTGCTCTTGTTCCACATCTCTCTCTCTGACCACACTTTTTTCTTCACATTTAGGGACCCACACAACTAAGTTGGACCTACCCAGTTAACCCAAGGTAATCTCCCCATCCCAATGCCATTAATTTAAACCCATCAGCCAAGTCTCTTGTGCCATGTAAAGCAACATATTCACACTTCCTCAGGGAGTAGGATATGGTTATCTTTCAAGGTGAGGAGCATTATTTTGCCTACCACAAATGGGCAGGTTGTTAAACTGATTGTTGGACCAATAAGTATTTGTTGAATTAATTTAATCTCCTCCATTTTTCAAATCCCTCTAACCCACTACTGGGTCATAAGTTAAGAATCCCCAACAAGAGAAAAGACTCAGAGGTTGAGCCATTAGGAAAGGATAAATGATGACTGGGAGTGGGGCCCTGACTTCTAGGTTCTGTTCGTAATGATGCGACTCACCAGCTCTGTGACTTTAGGTGAGCTCTTTAATCTCTCTGGATGGAAGCTCCCCCATCTTTACGCTGAGGATTCTGTAATACATCTGGGGAAACCATCCCACATTTTAAAACATGTAAAGCAGCCGGGTTGAGGGGCAAAAACAAAAGTGTGTGTGGTAGGGAAGGAACTGGCGGAATCTGTAGCAAACTGGAGAAAAATGCTCTACCTCAGGCATTTAAGTTACATGTTTATGCTTGCCAGACAAACTGCTGACCACAGGCCAGGAGTCTGTCTCCTCCAGAGCAGGTGAACTCTAATGACGCTTCCAGCTCCAACATCTGCTGGCCTACGGAGAGCTTCATCTTGCGTGCTTGTGTGTTTTTGTTTTCCCACCTTCTGCAGCTGAAGGGAAGGTATGAAACTAAACTGAAACACTTATATAACAAGATGGAGAAAAGAAGACGTCGAAGAGAAAAGATCAGAACCTTTCTTCCCCTCGTTCCCAGGCTGTAAATGCACTGCTCACTGCTCGGCGGAGGCAGCTTCCCAGCTGTCTGGGTTCAGCTTGGCCAAGGCTGGAAGGAGACATGGAGCAACTCAAGCCTCATTTCCGAAGGGTGTTATTTCCCCCCTGCTTCCCAGATAATGTAACTGAGTCACTCAATTGAACATAAAATAGAAATTTGGCTTCTTATCTGCCTCAGACCTGACTTTACTATTTTCTTTCTGCAAAATACATTTTTTACTATCTTATCTTCTAATAAACAATCCTGGCTCGGCAGTCTTGTGGCAGTGGCGCTGAATGCATTTAAGAGACATATTTTCCCTCTCTCACTCCCTGCTTAAAGTCTTCTGTTTAAAAGTCTGCATTTTCCTCCTTTCAGAAAAAAATATATATATCCCATTTGTATGCTGTCTTCCTTTAAAGAACATACATAATTTTCATGAGTCGTTCTGATGGATCCTTCCTTATTTTCCTTTCTGCTCACTGATCAGAATTAAAAGAAGGACTTGTTTCCACAGCAATAGTGCATGAATTTGATGGATTTAGAATGGGATGGGGAGGGCAAGGGCCCCTCTAAGAAAGGGGCAATTTCTAGAATGGTCAGACCCCAATGGGTCCTCCAAAATTGCGTGGTAGGCAGGACACATATTGATGAAAAGCCAGCTATAAATGTTTCATGCCTTCTCTCAAATGCAGACTGTCATCAGAAGCACCAGACAGTGAAGCTTAAGCCACAGAGGAACCAAGAGGAAAAGGAAGCCAATGTTTATCGGAGCTTTTCTCAGAACAAACTTTTGAGAAAACAAGCCCATTAGAAAAGAGGAGGATACAGTTCCATTATTACAGAGGAGGAAACTGAGGTTCAAAGCAGTGACAGCACACCCAGGAGATGGGATTCGCCTGCAGGACCAGTGGCCTCCAGTAACTGCTTCGGGAATTATGATATCACACAGAGAGACACGCTGGCACACGCAAACACACACACATTTTGTGGGAGAATATTTGTAGTCTGTAGGCAATTATTTAAATTTGATGACATATTGTTGGCTTCTAGGAGAGCTGAGAAGAATGAGAAAAATGAGATGTGATCCCCACCCTCCTGCGAGCCCCCAGGCTAAGAAAAGTCATGGACCTGGAGACACGTAGTCATAAGACATTGTGTGGGGGCCTCGAGGCACACAGCTCCATTTGCTTCCCCTACTCTGCGCCCTTTCCCTCCTGGCCTCACAGCTCCCTTGTCAGAAGGAGTTACATGACCATGGAGAAGTGATGGGCAGGAAGGATGAGACCTATTTCCATCCTGGCTGCTAAAAACTCCCCTCATGATCCTCTAGTCCCCTCACCCCCTACTCTTTCCTCATTTGCTGGCTGGATGCAGGGGATCCAGAAGATGACTCCAAGGCCCTAGTGGATGTACAGCCCCAAGACGGAAGGGGCCGGATCCCTGAATTACTGAATGACAATTGACCCTGCAGTCCTACCCTGGACAAGGATGGGAGCAAGAAATAAAGCTGTCTCGTGTTACACCCCAATTGGGGGGTATTTTGTTGCATTGGCTACTTGACCCCAACCAGAGTACAGCAGAGCAAGGAGGTGAGAACGAACTTACAAGGGCAGACCCTGAATTTCAAGGCACTGAATTGAGAACCTTTCAAAGGCCACTCTTCAACTGGTCTCTGTTCAACTAATTCTAACTCTTGGTATTACTGTGCTGGAAAATACAATAAGTTAAAGGTTTAGTGGATTCTGTAGTTTACAAAGGACATTTACCTCCCTTGCTTTTTCTGTTTACACTCAGAATAAATCCTAACTTCTCTCCCATCTGTTCCCTGCTAACCTTCCCTCCTCACTGATATCCTCAATCATGCCACACTCTTTCCCACCTTTAAGGTCTCACATCCATTGTTGCCTCTGCCTAAAACACTTCATCTGTGAGCTCCCTAGAGAAGCCCCTCCAAGACCACCTTACCTAAGGTAGGTCTCTGGTTATTCTCGCCATAGAAGCCTCTCTTTTTCCTCCTCAGCATTATTTTAAATTTGCACACTTAGCATCTTGCATTTACATTTGTAATGTCTGCCTCCTCCACCAGTCTGTTAGCTCCATGGAGTGAGAAACTGTTTCATTTTTATTTCTCCACAGCCTCCCTCTGCTTAGCATACTGCCTAGCATACAGCAGGTGCTCAGTATGTATTTGTTGAATAACTTTGACTCTCATAACAACCCTGTGTGACAGGGACTTTTATTATCCCCATTCTTAATAAAATAATAAAATTAATGATAAGAGTTAGCATTTTTTCAGCTTACTGTGCACCTGAAACTGTTCTAAGAGCTTTACTACTCACTATAAATGTCTGAGGTGGGCACTATTTTTATCCCCATTTTATAGATGAGAAAGCTGAGGGACAGGGAGCACATAGCAAGTAAGCTAAGGGCCAGAGCACTGGGTTTCCTGATGAAAGCTCCTTCTCTTTCTCAGGCAGATTAGTACAGGGTAACAGGAGAAGACGAGCCACAACATGGCTGACAGACAACATGGCTGACAGACAACATGGCTGCAAGACCTTGCTGAGACCTTGAGTTTAACCTTGAGGTCCCAGTTTCTCTTTCCAGGACCTCCCCTTGGCCCTGGATATTCCAATCAAATCTCACCATTGGCCCCCCTATTGGTGGGGTAACCAATAACAACTGGAGCCCATTCCCTTATCATTAGGAAGGAGGAGGAATAATTAATATTTTAAAAGGAAACCACAGGAGTCAGACCTCGCACTCTCTGTCTAGAGCAGCCCACACCAGATCTTGGTATGTATTTCCATCTTTCTTTCCCATTTCTCAGCAAGCTCTGTTCTTTCTCCCATTTCCTAATAAATTCTTTTTACTGGTCTAACTAAACTGGTGTGTTCTTAAATTCATTAAGAACCTAGAGGAATCCAATGCCTCCCCATCTTCATTTCTACGGAACCACAGGGCCTAGCATCTGAGTCGTCAAGGGTGAGAGACAGGAAACCAAGAAAAGAATCACATTGGGAATCACGTTTAGCCCAGGTCACTGTTTGCATTGGAAAGTTATCTGATAGAAGTTTGCTGTCTCCTCCAAAATTTGCCAGGCTCAGGTCAAAGACATTTATGCAACCGAACAAGGCTTATTTCATAATCTGGGTTGGGCCTTTGGGACAGTCCTAGTGGATAGCCCTTCTGGAACAAAACCATTATGCTTTGTTTTCCCCTGGGGGCCCAAGCCTCAGGCTCAGCTGCCCTCTGCCCACACTCAGGCCTTTGCCAGTCTGAGATTCCATTTCTCATTTGCAGCCTGGAGAACAGGATGAGGTCAATAGGTCCTTCTGTTCCTGCAGGAAGCCAGAGAAGATTAATCTGAGGACAGAGAGATGACATCCGGCAGTGGAAGAGATTTATGAGGAAGGAAAGTCCAGGCCAAGGTGCCTGGTGTTTGTTCTTCTCTCTTTGTCTTATGACTACCACAGAGCCTTGTGATTGGAAGAAATTTCCAGAAATCATCTGGTCCAGCCCCCTGCCTACTAAAGAGCTTCAGGCAAAAAGATGGCCACCTGATACTCATAGCACTAAGGCTCTCTGTAGCTCTCTTTCCTCCACATAATGCAACCCAGACCAAGTCCAAGCATTTTAACTGGCATCGGACATCCCCAATGATCTGGTTTCATGCCCCCTAATCTCCTTTTTACCCCCAACATGAACTCCCCACCAGCCAATCTACTATTCCCCCTTGCCTCCCAACAGCCACCCATTTGCTCATGCTCTAACTTCTACTCGGAATGACTTTCCTTCTGCCTGTCAGCAGCACGGATTTTATAAAGCTCAGCTCAAATGCCTATCACCTAAGAGCCTTCTTAGCCATCACAGTCTATGTCACACAAATTCGTATTAATGAGGGTGGGACTTTTCTTTGGTTTGCTAAGTGTTCATAATCTCATCACCTCGCCTCTCAGTAGCTTCAAGGCACATCATGACAAATTTCTATTTCTTGTGCACCAAATGCACAAGACTCTGTACAATGTGGTGCCACCCTCCCTAAGCAGCCTCCATAAGCACTAAACGTACTGCTTTGCCTCTGTGCATGCTGGTCCCCCTCCTACAAATGCTCTTTGGCTCCTTCTCAGGCTGAGAAACTCCTTATTCATCAAGTCAGAAGGGAGCTAACACTGTGAGACTGCCATATGCCAGGTCCTGTGCTAGGTAGGGCTTCGTGTATATGATATCAATTAATCTTGACCAAAACCTCAGGACACAGCTGGCATTATGCCCAATCTACAGATAAGGATACTGAGACTCAAGAGCTTAAGTTCATCTATGTATTCTAGCCATTCATTCATTCAGGAGTTATTTATTCTGCATCCACGGTGTTTCAGGTACTCTACTGGGAGCTGAAGATAATAGGATTGAAGTCAACAGATTCAGTCCCTGCCTTCTTGAAGCTCGTTAACTAATAGGAGAGAGACATTGAACAAGTCATCACAAATGCAGTGAGGGTTGAAAGAAAAGAGAAGCATAGGACATTTGTAAAGTTTGTCCAGTCTGGGAGTTAGGAAAAAACTCTAGAAACAACACTGAAATCAGAATGCCAAGTAGGCTCAAGTTAGGCAAAGAGTAGAGGTAAAAGACTCACCTGAAGTGACAAACCTCCTGAGTGGAGGCACTAGGATTCTATCCCAAGTCTATGTGACCCCACGTCCTTGCTGTTTCTACCACTTCACCACCTCCTTTGAGGAGCCTTCTTGGAATACCTCCACCAGGCCAAACCAATCAAGCCTATGTTTGTGCTCCCAGATCACCCTGGATTTAAATTGGACCCATATGTTTTTATGTGATGCAAAAAGTTGCTAACTGCTGTGACCACCCCAAATGCCAGTGCTTTACCATGGGTGGAAGAAAGGGGTCTTGATAGGATTTGTGCTGTTCACAAAATCATTAATGAACTTTGTCTCCTTTCCTCTAGTGACTCCTTCATCCCCTAGGGCTATGAAGTCTTCAGTGGGATCCTCCTCACCTGGTTGGCTATTAGGCACAAGTAAAGTTTGGGGAAGAGAGAGAAGAAAAGGAGAGGAGAGGAGAGGAGGGAAAGGGAGGGGAAGGGAGGAGAGAGAAGGTGGATCATGTTAAGGGACTAGAAGTGGTGCACATCATTGTGGCCCACATTTTGTTGTCGACAAATCAATCATATGACCAACTTTTCTATTTGCTAAGGCTCCTGTAACAAAATACCACAGACTAGTCAAGTTAGACAACAGAAATTTATTGTCTCATAATTCAGAAGGCTAGAAGTCTGAAATCAATGTGTCAGCAAGGTCATGCGTTCTCTTACAGGGGAGAATCCATCCCATTCTTCTCTTGGCTTCTGGTGGGTGGCCAGCAATCCATGGCATTCCTTGGTTTGTGGCAGCACCACTCAAGCTCTGCTTTCATCACTGGGCTGTATCTCTCTTAAATGGGTCCAAATTTCCTCTCCTTATAAGAACTCCAGTCATATTGAATTAGACATACCCTAATCCAGTTTGGCCTCATCGTAACTAATAACATCTTCAAAGATCCCATCTCCAAACACGATCACCTTCACAGCACCTGGGGTTAGGACTTGAGCATATATTTATGGGGGAGCATGATTCAATCCATAACTCCAACCTTGGCTCCATATGTTGGAACCAAGGCCAGACCCCATGTCTCCAGAGCTGGTCCAGGGACTGCTCTAAGTACTGGTCACTCACAAAGTGGTGCCTGACCTCAGGACCCCTACCCTTTCTCCTCTGCAAATGCTCCAACTGCAGTTCCTAGCTCAGTCATCCGTGGAAGGGTGTCTTGATGTTGCCAAATGCTCAAGATTTGGTGTAACATCTGGTTAGAGGTATCTTTAGTCTAAACTCATAAAGGCAGAGAAAGTCAAGATTCTAGATCAACTTCTTCATTTCATCAGTGGGGAAACTGAGGCACAGGCAAGCCAGAGACTCAGCCCAAGGATGCACACCTGCAGAGTGGCAATCCTGGGTCACAGAGCCAAGTCATCAAGCTTGCAGTTGGATCTCACCAATCCTGTAGTAAATGTCCAAAAGCAAAAAATAAATTTGTGAAAGAGAAAACTTTCAGGTCCCTAGAAAGGAATTATTTGGGAGAAAGAAACCAAAAAGCCTCTTAAATAATTCTACATGGAATGTTCCATTAATGTATTGGCTCTCAATCCTTCTTCTGCCTATTCAATTGTGACACAATCAAAATGAACACAATTCTAGGTACTTCTAAAATCCAGAAAGAGCTCTCCCATTCAAAAAAGCAACGAATACAGAGAGGGTGATATTAGAGCAAAAATCTTAAATCTCCTCTAATCTCTACTTTTAAGAGAACTTTTGAACTTTTTCCCTTCAACTCTTTTTTTTTCCTTCAACAAATTAGTTATGATATCTCTCATACTGGCCTGAACCCCTAAATGGAGTAAGGGCTCCTCCCTGGCTCAGCATCTCTGCTGTATGGGCCCACCTCAAGCCCTCCCTCAGGAAGGTCTGCCCCCTGCAGGGAAGCCAGACTTAGGTGTCTCAGGCGTCCTCTCTCAGGCTCCAGTTCCACTTGGCAAGGACTCCCTTGCCTGTCTCAGTCCCGAGATTTCACTGAGATAATGGAAAAAGCGGCACAAGGCTGATAGCCTGCCCTGCGTTTACAGTATATCCGGTAATGTTCCCTAAGGCTCACGGAAACAGGCTGCATGCCCCAGACTAGGTGGCTCCAGGAGCTCTGGCAGGGCCCCAGCAGGACTTGTCCTAAATGTTCCCCCACCCCCACCCCCCACACATACACCTAAGCATCTTGCCCAGTCAAGGGCGGCTCCTTTGAAAAGAGGCTCCAACGACCTCACTGATCTATGGATATATATCCAAGATATAGTTATGGAAAACCTATCATGTGCTATGCCTGTGCTGGACCCTGGAGGGTCAGCCGTGAACATGATCTTCATGAAACATGCTGGCCCATGGGGAAGACAGGCCATAGCCATGCAGGGTGTTATGTATAATGACAGGGGAGCTAGACACCATGGGGGACCCCATGGGGGCACCCTCCTCAATCCTGAAAGAGAAGGGGATTTTCCATACACTGGTTCTTGCATTTACTAAGCTCCTGCTGGGAACCCAGCTTAGACCTGATAAATAAGATACAGGTCACTTGATATCTCTTTCTGCATTTTCCCACTAGCATTGACTCCTTCCCTATGTAAAGTATGCTACATTTTAAAGTTTACAAAGCATTTTAACAACTTTCAGGAACATGTACTTTGGAACAGGTACATCTCAGTGTGACTCCTAGATCTGTCACTTACCGACTGCCTGACTTTGGATGAATAACCTTATGGAGCTTTTTTACTATCAGCAAATTGAAATAATAAGGCCTATATTATAACAGTCTTGATAGAATTAAAGATGTTATAGTAGTGCTGAATAAATAGGACTGATGGCATTTATTTGGGGCAAGAATGGTACTTTGGGGTAAGACCATTCTAGATGTAGATCCACATAACAATAACTAGCATTTATAGAACATGGACACTCCAGGCAAGATTCTAAGTGGATTTGCTCTTTTAATTCTTAAAACAAAACAGTGAAGGAAGAGCTATTTTTATCCCCATTCTACAGCTAGGGAGAAGGAAACACATGGTTAAGTAAGTGCCCTTAAGGTCTTACACAGCTAATAAATGGGAAATCTGGAGTGTGGACCCAGGCACCCTGGCTCTGGAGCTCACATGCTCAGTCTTAGAACAAATTCCTTGAGGGAGTTTAGGCCAGGTACTAAAGCCCTCTAAACTCAAATAATGCTCTTCATTACCTAGCTGTGATATAAAGATCATCTAGACTGTGAGGTGGTCAAGAAGGGTTAGCTTCCTTTTTTTGTGAAGTTTTGTTTGAACTCCACAGTTTTCATGGATTTTTATTAGGGGAAAAATAGTGACAAGGTTTTTCAGATAGGGCAGCCAATATAAAAAATGTGACCCAAGCACAAATTGAGCATATGAACCCCCACATGCAACTAGAGAACATAGCTTGAGTCCATTCTTTAAAGTCTAGAATGTTGATTAAAATACTTTTATAAAATAGAAAAAAAATAAAGCTAATATTAAAAAATCCCATTTTATTAATCCCCAAAGGGAGGATTTTATTAATTCCTCTAGAATCCAATAAAAGTGATTTTTTAAATCAACTTTGTTTCCCAATTACTGCCCAAGTGTCAAATCATAGCAAAGTAGCTCATATTTCCTGAGAAGCTTCTGGATACATGGGGCTGGCTCAGGAGCATGAGAGACAGACACAGGCCCAATCCTCCCAGACAATCGAGTTGGAAAAGACAAACATGTGAAATATGAAATACTATCAAGGTGGTATAAAAAAGCAGTGCTCACACAAGTTCAGAGATCTTTGCTATTTATTACATGCAAATAGGTACTGTTTGTTTCAGAACAGTGCCAGGTACATAGGAGGCCCTCAAAAAAATCAAAGTCAAAAATTATTTTTTGAATAAATAGTCAAGGGTGTAATTATAGAGAGTTTTATAGGCATAGTAAGACATTTGACATTAATTTCCAAATACAATATATATAAAGGTTTTAAGCAAGGACATAACTTGATCTGATTTTTTAAAAAAATTTAATCAATTTGCTGCCAATGGGAGAAGGGGTACAGATGTGAGGAAGGGAATGAAATAAGGGGACCAATCTGGAGTCCATTCATTACCTAGTAGAGGTGATGGTGGACTGGACTAGGGTGGAGGAAGTAAAGACGGGACAAAGAGGATGGACCCAAGATATTTTGGGGAACTAGAGTTCACAGAACATGCTCATGGATTGGATGTGAGAAATGAAGGAAAGAAGGGAATTGGTATGATCTCTTGGCATTTTGCTTGAACATCTAGATGGATAGGTATAGAATTTACTGAGATAAGAATAATGAAAGGAGGGATGAGTTTGGGGTTTGGGAGCGAAGAAATCAAGAATTTCTTGGACCTGTTATGGATAAGATGTCTATTAGACATCTGAGTGGAGACAACAAGCAGTTTTTGGATGGATGAGTAGGGAGCTCAGAAAGCTGCCAGGTCATCAGCATGTTGAGGTATTGAGTGACAATGTTGTGTGGTCTGCCATATGCCCTTGCTTGAATCAAGCGCTCTTCCACCACAGCATCATTGTGTGAATCAAATTCATGCCTCAGAATTCATGTCTAGAAATCATGGGGTGCTCAGGAATAGAAAAAATTGTGAATGTAATATCTTCAAACACCATACACTGAGTATAGTCCTGTGCAGCAGTGCTTGTGTTTCCTGAAGACTATCTAAGACATTTAAATGGGCCCCCCACCTCCTTCCAGGGGCTTCCCCATGGCTCTCTACCTCTCTCCCACTCCTAGTGAGTTTTAGGTGGGAGTCTCTGGGACCCAAATATAAAGTCCACTCCACAAACTTGGTTTTAATCAAATGCATGATCTCATCGCTTGGGCTTAATGAGGTAAACCAGACCTCCGGTAATATTGCCTGTATAATTGACATGGTTCTCTGGGAAACATTACGCTTTATAATGAAAATACTGTATATAATTAGAACCTAATAGGAAGAAAATAGTAATTAGCCAAAATTAACTGAACAGACGCAATCAGGCAAATAAAGGTTATCCTCAGGAGAGGACCCTTCAGAGTTCAAATGCACGTCCTGTAATTGTAGAGAAGCCCCAGTAATTAAGAGTAATTTTTCCCCTGCATCGTGGTGCAAGATTTTTTTGCTGAGTAGCAGAATGAGTCTGACCAAGACCTAAAAGGGATCTGGAAGGTCGTACACATGGGTCCATGGAAAGTGGGGGAGCGGAGAGAGGGAAAGAGAAAAACCAGGAGACCTAGAGCCTGATATTCCAGGTGTGAATGCCAGGTCCAGCTCTGTCCTTCACCAGCTGTGTGACCTTGGGTCACCCTCTGATGATGATGTTTCAGTGGCCACCATTTATTGAGTGTCTACTTTCTATGGGCTATGCTAAGCACGTTTCATATATTCATAACGTCCTCTTTGTGTTCTTAACCACCAGATAAATATCCTACCTTTTTCAGTTGCTTTAAAGCAAAAATTTTTCTTTTCTCCAATATCAGATTGAACCAGATAATTAAAAATAATAGCACAATGATAATGACAATACAGTAACTCTTCCAAGGGTTGTTGTGAGAAATCAGTTGAGATGATGCCCCTTTTCAAGCTTCAGGAGGGAAGCTTCAGGAACTTTACAAGAACCTGGAGCTGTCAGATCCTAAACATGAGCTCCCTTGCTACAACGTCCTCCCAACAGATGACAGCTACCACTGCTGGTGTTATGATTCGGGAGCAAGCACATGCCCAAAGGCTGCAGCCACAGATGCCCTGGAGGTCGTGGGGTCACTCACTGATAGGGCCATCTGTAGGAAAAGAGAGGAGTTTGGCTGGAGGAGAGTCAGCCTTTAGTGAAACCAGGGAAACTGCTATGCAGGCTGCTGCAACACAGGTTTCTGGTCTCCACGTACTGGTCCAGCATAATAGCTTCCCTAGCACTGCATGGAACATGGTCTCAACGTGGGAAGCTGAGAACAAACACTGGGACAGCAGGTTCATGATTTGACATTCGTGTACATCAGCCCTGAGGCAGACTTGGGATGGGCCCTGGCATTTCAGAGGCCATTCCTCATGGAGATTGCAGTCCAGGGAGTAGGCATGGTATTGGGGGTAGAGGGAGACAGACACGTCATAAGTCTCCAGAACATGAGGCAGGACGTGAATGGTAAGTGCTGTGATTAACCAAAGTTAATGAACACCCGGTGGGGGTCACTGAATATCTCCTGGGAAGGATGGAGACAGACCTCAGAAGACTTCTGGAGAGAAGTGGCATTTGAGCAGGACTTTGAATCTTGACCAAAGGTCTTGTCAGGTGGAGAGAGGTGAAAGATGCATTCCAGGGAAAAGGACCAGCCTGGGCAAGACATGATAACCAATCAATGCACAATGTGTGTTGGGGGAAACCACTTGATGCTCTGCTGTTGCCTATCTCTAGAGAGGCAGAAGTTTTCAGTCTTCTCCTGGAACATACCTCCAGTTCCTCACTCCAATCCCCTTGCTCAACTCCCATAAAAGGAGCAATGGGGGGAGCAGGTGTAGCTCAGTGGTCTGAGCACCTGCTTCCCATTTAAGAGGTCCCGGGTTCAATCCCCAGTACCTCCTATAAAAAGGAGTAATAGATTTGGTTAGTGAGGCTGCTGAGCAGCTCATCCAGTTGTCCAAAAGGCATACATGAGAAAGAGCAAGAAGGAAGGTGCCTTCCAGGCATGAGTAAAGATGTCAGACAGGCCCTAGCCAGTCTCTCTTGGGGCCCTCTTTCACCTGCTTGTGCCCAGGGGTGGTGGGTGCTGGACACAGGGCTTGCTCCTGCAGGCTCAACAGACCTCTGCCCAGAGAGGCCAGGTTCCACAGTCCAGATTCAGGTAAGTAGGTCAGTGCAACCTCACTCTTCAATCCAGCTCTACTCTTAGTGATGCTGATGCTGGTGTTATTCCCTGCCTGAATCCTGGTATTTAGCTTTAATTGAGTTGATCCTGGAAGGGGATAGGAGCCTGTGAACGGCAGTCCCATACCTCCCATCAGTGCATGGTTTGGTGTGTCTACAGCACAGGGCAGGGCATAGGTGGTGGGAAATGAGGTCAGGAAGGCAGCCTTAGTTAGGAAACGGGAGGGAGGACCCAGATTGGCACACAGTTTCAGTGCTCTTTCCCTCATGCTAAATATCAAATCCTCCCTTTAGGGGATTCGTTTTTAAGGTGATTGCCTAGCAATCTGTGTGTCGAGGCTTGTGCCCAAAGTTTGCCATGTCCTGTCTTCCAACATCTTGCACTCTGCTATCCCCACCTGCATCTATACCATGTTAACACTGGAGATGTTTCTGATGAAAGTAGAAAAAGGATGGAGGGTGTTTAGAAGTGCTAAGAGAGGGAACGTGGATGGACAGACAGCTGGCCATGGGGCATCAGCCTATCACCAAAGTCCATGTGCAAGAGTTTGTTCAACACCTACTACATGCAAGGCTCTGCAAGAGGAGTCAGAAAACCACACAGAGGGGTTAAACATAGTACTTCCGTTTAAAGAATGGACCACATGGCAAAACAGACGAGATTTATATAAAAATAATTATAACACAAGGTAAGAGGAAATAAAGTGCTGTGGGCATGCAGCAATTTCTCTGGCAAGAGAATTTAGAAAAGTTCTCTGGAAGAGGTGGCCTTGGAGCTGAGGCTTGAACTCTAGGAAAGGTTTGAGAACACAGACACAGAAAGAAGGCTTTATTGCTGGAGAAACACCATAGGCAAGGTCAAGGGAGTGAGAAATTATGGGGCATTCATGGAAGGAACAGATCATAAGGGCCTCTAGCTCCATGTGAAAAAATACCCAGAATCCAGATCTTGCAGGATCTTGTGTGTTTAAACAGGGTGGACTTTGACCTGTACTTCGTGAAGATGTTCCAGCAGGAGTGTGACATGAGCAGAGCAGTATCCCAGTGCCATTGAACAAAGCAGCGCCCCCTAGAGGAAGGGAGCATGTCTTTCACCTCCGCTTAGGAACTGGCGGGGTGTTGGGGAGTGAAGTTGAGGATGGTTTTGCTGATCAACATATGCCTCTGCCCCCTTCCTTTCTCTGCTAAAAGCAGGACCCAAGGCAGCTCCGAGGATCACAGGTGGAACCCTCTTGTCTGGGCTCCTGTCTCTATTATTAAAGCCACTTAATGCCTAATTACTCAACCAGCCACAAGGCCTTGAGCGAGCTCCTTGCCAGAGAGCAGTTGGATTTGTCAGACGTTTCCAAAAAGCACACAACTCTCTTGGAGGTCTCGGAATAGCTATGTCAGTGATCTTAATGGAACATAATTTCCTGTAAAGGAAAACTAATTTAATATTTTCAGGTATTATGTAACCAAGTGCCCACAGAGAGAGGGAAGACAACTGCTAACGAGAAACAATCTGAGTGCAGTATACCCTGGTGGAATCAGAAAGCCTGCGGGTCTGTTTACTGCTGCAAAGGGGTCCCCCGAGAGTGGCTAATCACAGAGATGGGGGAGGGTGGCCTAATGGTCAGGAGTGTAGGCTTTACCAAGCTAGACTGGGAAATCAAGTCCCAGGTCTGCTACTTAATGGTCATGAGAACTTGGGCAAGCGCTCTGACCCCTCTCAGCCTTGCTGCAGTTTCATCATCAGCAAAATGAAAATGATAAATGAGTCTAACTCATTTGGCTGTTGTGGGGACTAAATAGGAAATTTTATGGGAAGTGCATAGCATAGTGCCTGGAACTTAAGAAAAACAAAAACAACATTCATTACATGGTTGCTGTTATTATTACAACTACTACTTTTACTAATTGGAGTGGGGTTAAATAAAACTTACTTCCCTCCCACTCCCCTTCCAGGAAGAAAAGTCTGGGGTCAGGATCCCAATCACCAAAACCTTCGGGGGTGAACAACTTTCAGTAACAGGACCCTGTGACCCACTGCACTGCCCTGTCCCAGACTTCATCATTTGAATGGTATCTTCCTACCCAGACTCTGGTATCCCCCCACAAAAGAAGGGGCCACACCTCTATTACTCTGTGTTAGCACTGGAACCACTACCTGGCACATAGTAGGCACTCACATTTTGCTAGAAGAACTAAACTTTCCATCTCTTGCCTGGACCATGGATTGCCATGGTTTCCTTATTCCCTACCTCATACCACAACCTCACCCCCAGGCTACCCTCCTTACTGTGTCAAAATGATCTTTCCAAAACTTCAATCTGATTATATCAGTCCTCTGTTTAAAAGTCAAAATAGAATTTCTCAGCATCTAAAAAAATAAAATCCAAACAGCCCATCCTGGTTTTCAAGGACTTAGACCATTTGGCCCCAGCCTTTACTTCCCCAGAGCTCCTTCATGTCTCCTACTCTTCCAGTGTATTATCTTCTTGCTATTTTTTTGCTAAGCTACTCCTCCTTCTATCACACGTGGTAGCCAACCTAATGAGCCATGGCACTTTTTCCTATCAAGCCAGATGTGACCTAAGAATCCTTCTCAACACAGTGCTCCAGGTAGTCACAATCAATTAGTCACTGTCTTAGTTTGCCAGAGTGTTATGACAGATACCATACAATTGGTTGATAACAGGAATTCATTGCCTCATGGTTTCAGAAGCCAGAAGTCCAAAATCAAGTCCTCAGCGAGGCCATGCTTTCTCCCCAAAGTCTGAACATTCTGGTGCTGACTGGTGGCAATCCTTGTGGTTCCTTGGCTTGTATTTCTGCCTCCCATCACATGATGACATTCTCGCCTTTCTGGCTTCTGTCCTCTTTACAAGTCTTCAAATAATCCAGATTAAGACTCACCCTCATTCAGTTGGACCACACCTTAACTAAAACTAACATCTTCGAGAAGTCCTATTTGCAATGAGTTCATACCCACAGCAATGCAGATTAAATTTAAGAATATATTTTCCTGGGGTACATAACTCAATCCAGCAGTCATATCTGAGCTAAAACATTAAATCCATTTGCCATTCTAGTCTAGAATAGCCTGGGTTTGGGCCAGTTGTTTTCATTTTGGCCTGAGCCCCAGAGACTTCTGAAAACCAACTTAGCCAAGCTTTCCAAATTGGCTATGTGCCTTTGGACCTCTCCTGAGATGCAAAGTCTCCTTCCCATCAAAGCTTCCCTACCATTTCTTCCCACACCTTAGACTCAAAGACCCTAGACCTTCACTCCTATAACATAGTCTTACTCCAAGGTAAGGAACAGCTAGCTTCTTCAATTCAGGTAGGTTTAGCTTTCACTTCTGACACTAGTCAACTGGGTCTAGAGATTTTTCATGGTCTGGAGATCTGGTGTACAAACCCACTCCAGGGTCCTTGAAGTCGCTCCTTCCTCAAACACTAAAGAAACAAAAAAGGGTGCTTATACTCCCAGCAGCAGGTTTGGGATCTAATACCTGGTCCCTTCAACTGAGGATCCCTTCAGCTTCTCCTCTCACTCTCAGAACACGATCCATGACATCTTGAAGTTTTCAGAATAAGTTGGACTTTCCTGAGACCCTAAATCAAACTTTAGTCTGTTCCTACAACCTTACTAAGATCCCTGTAGCTCAGCTGAGAAGCTGAGATGCTGTCTAAGCTCAACTACTTAAGACAGCCCCACGCTGCAAATAAACCAGTCAAGGAGGCCCCAGGCTCCAGGTGAGCAAGGCCAAACCATAGCCTCTAAGGCAAGAGCCCTCAATCCCTGGATAGTTTTTAAAGCATGCCAGTGCCTGGGCCCTAACCCCAGAATTTCTGATTTAATTTCTCTGCTGTGCAGTGTATTGGCATTTTATAAAGCTCCCCAGCTGATTCTAATGTGCAGTCAGGTTTGAGAATGGCCAAATATGGATGCCAGTGGAAAAGGCCTGTAAGAGTCCTCTGGGATAATGGCCCCAGCATTCCAAAACCTAGGTGGAAAGGATCAAGATACTGTCCTGAAACAACTCAGGAGTAGCTAGAGGTCACCACAAGAACCTGGGAGGAGCTTCTTCACCCACTGGGGAGCCCTAACCAGAAATGCTGCCTAAGCCTGCATTCACTCATGAATATTTTTCAGGTTCTTATTATGTGTGGGGCATGATGCTAGGATTTGGGTGATGACTGGCTGAAAGAACTTCTGCTTTGAACCATGATCCCAAGTCAGGAGTTAGTGAAGATAGTTTCTGAACCTGAGCTGAAATCCCAGCAAATTCCCCTGGGACTCTGGTGCCTCAAAGACAACGACTGACTAATACTAGTTATTTTTACTTGTTCTAAGATTTTAATTGAATGAGGATTTATTGAGCATTTATGTTCCAAGTAATGACACTATGTTTCACTTAGCAGGAACTATTTTTTTTCACCAGCCTCCAATTTATAAGTGAGGGGGAATAAAGAAGTTGAAAGAAAGGAAGTAATTTGTTGAAGGTTGCACAGCAATTAGGGAGTTGAATGAAGATCTGACCCAACACTGGTCTTACCCATTCTGGTATATCATGCCATTCATACATTTATTCATTGATTCATTTATCCAACCACACACCACCCAACATTTATTGAGTACCTCCTCATGCCAAACACCAAGTGAATGAATACTCTGAACAAGCCTATGGACTGGTCGTCACTTTCATCATTCTAGAGCAAGGGTTGCAAACTTCTTCTGTACCGAATCATATTGTAAATGTTTTTGGCTTGTAGTCCATAAGGTCTCTGTTATGACCACTCAAGTCTACCGTTCTAGTGCAAAAAACAAGCACTGACAAAGTGTAAGCAAATGAGCATGGCCATGTCCAATAAAACTTTATTATTAAAATAGTAACAACAACAAGAGGTGGCAGACTGAATTTGGCCCTCAGGCTACAGTTTGCCATAGAGAAAAAGGAAACTGGCTCAGAGACTTAAGGAGACCAGCCCAAGGTCACCCAGCTGCTAAGCAATGGAGCCAGGCTTCAATCCACATCTGTACAATACCCGTGCATTCTTTCCTCTTCACCACACTGCCTTCCCAAAAATCCAAGGGACTCATTCTTTCATCATTTAATCTCCCTCGATCCTCTGTGCCTTATCTGTTCCGATTAGAATGAGCTTATTGTGTTCGAGATGGGTTATTGCTTTTCACAATTCTCACTCAAGAACATAAGAATAAATCAATCTTCCTGTCTTAATAAGTTGATAACCATTGTGAAATATTTAATGTGTTCAGTGTTAACCTTGATCTTCAGGCTTCAGTCAGAAAATCATTCCCTGTCTTTCCCTTGTTCACATTTTATGCTTGGTCTTTGTTTTTTCTTTATTCCTTTCTTTTTTTTTTTCTACTTAATAGCACATTTATTCCTCTCCTTTTGCAGCCCATTCTCTCTCCAAAGGTGATTTTTGTCCCAGATAATAGATGGTCCCTTTTCTGCTCATCTGACTTTTTTTTTTTTTAACCATAATTTGCTCTTTTGCTCTTACTCATCATTTTGCATGCCCGTATTTATTTTGTAAAAGATCCCAGGACTCTGAAATCTCAGAAAACAGGCGTATAATCCATTTTTCTTTCCCCAGGCAAGACTTCATTCATTTATTTATTCACTCATTCAATAATTACTGCTTGAGCATGAACAAGCACTTGTGATATAGTTATGGCCAAAACAGACATGGTCACAGCTCTCATGGAGCCTACATTGAAGCGGAAGAGATAAACATAATCAAATAAACACAAACCATGAAGTCTCAATCTGGTGATATGCATCATAATAACAGAGGGGGCCTAATTTACCTTTTGGAGGGTGATCAGCCAGTCATTATAGAAGGGTCTCATTGAGGTATAGGAGCTGAGAAAACTTGGGAGGTTGGAAGGGGACTCCCGGAAGAAGAAACAGAGAGATTTCTTCTTTGGGTGATTTCTTCACCCCAAACCATCTTACCTAGTGTTTAAAGCTCTGTAGAGGAGAGGCATCCACACTCTCCATTTTAAGTAATCAGTTTATAGTCTCTAGGGTTAGAGATTTTTAGTCTCTCTTCACTTTGTAACAACCTGGTAGGTTAAGAGAATCAGAAGTGTTAGAGCTGTGTAGCCCTTAGGAATCATCTGGGAAAACTCCTCATTTTACAAACAGACAACCTGGTGTCTAAAGAAGAGGTAGACTTGCCCAAGGCCATACAGGGATTTGGTGGCAGAACTGGGCTCTGGCCTGAGTCAACGTACTCCTATTCCAGTGGTCTCTCTCCAGCTTCTCGGTTAGATTCCAGAACCAAGGAGCTTCGTAGAGGCAGGATACACATGTATTCCCTTATGGTCAAATGGTTGTACTAGTGATAACAGTAATCGTGGCCTTTAATTATGGTTCACCCGCATTCCAGGTTCAGTTAAATATTTTACATTCATTTGCTTTTTTAGTGGTTGTCACAGTAACCTAGGGGTGCAGGGCTTCATTCTGGTCCCTTGTTTCTCCCTGTGTCATCTCAGCTGCCCGAGGCCTGTATTCACTGGGGACCTCAGACCAAAAAACAGAGGGGCTCTGCATGCCCAGCCTAACCACAGACGGCAGAACGCGATTGGCCATTTAGACTGCATCGGCCCGTGAGCCATACTGCATACTAATCAGTCCCTAGAAATAGATGCATGAGGGGCGAAAACATTTACTGGCAACATTATCTGGCTTCAATCTTTCACCTTCACTGGGTAATGAGATGTGCTAGAACATTAAAAACCAACAAACAGCCTTTGGTGTTTACAGCAAATGTTTGTAAGAGTGTGGGAGCCAGAGGTGCTCTGGAGAACATCTGGATTTCTGGAAACTGTGTGATTACACAGATGTGTTAGATTCATCAAGCTATAAAAATATCTTGTGATATATGTTGGGGAAGACAAACAACCTCCCAAAATGTATCTGGTACAAATCATCACTCATAGCAAAGACACCAAAAGGAAGCTGATATGACTTCAGGCTCTGGGACACCCTCAAAGCCAGGGTGAAATGAGTGCTTTGGAGAGTGGGGTTGACAAGGGAGGCCTGGTGAGGTCTGAGGATGCACGGATGCTAGTTATCTCTTCTTCACCTCTTGTGGTAGTTTGAAGCCATATGTACTCCCAGAAAAATATGCTCTTAAATCTCATCCATTCCTGTGGGTGGGAGCCCATTGTAAGTAGGACCTTTTGATGAGGTTGCTTCAGTTGAGATGTGTTCCACCTCAATCAGGATGGTCTTGATTCACATTACCGGATCCTTTATAAGGGAATAAAATTCAAGCAAAGAGAAAAAAAGTCACAGACGGAGCAGCCAGAAGCTGAAATAAACAGAACCTGGAAAAGAAGGGAGAAACCAGGAGATGCAGCCATGTGCCTTGCCATGTGACAAGCTAAGGGCCAAGTGTCTCTGGCAGTCAGCATAACCTTGATGATGCCTAGATTTGGACATTTTCCCAACCTCAAACCTGTAAGTTACTGAATTCCTATTGTTTAAGCCAAACTATTTCATGGTATTTACTTAAGTAGCCTAGGAAATTAAAATACCTCTCATACTCCTCTCTGACTATGAGTACCCCTTGCACTATTTTGACTGAGTTCCTCCTTCTGTTGCACACCTCGGTGTATCTATGTTGCTTACAAATATCTTCCACTGGCTTATAAAATTCTACATGATATGTCCCCAAGGCACTTTTCTGGACTCATCGTCTGCATCCATTCCTGCTAGCAAAATAATACTCATACTATTTCCCCAAACATGCCATTTCTCTTCATGCAAACTCACAAACTCACAGCATGGTACCTGATCTAGTTAGTCCCCTCAAATGTTTCTCTCTCATTTTTTTGAGTGGTTGAGCAAATGAACATGTGAATGAGTTGCTTCTGGGCCTTTGCACATGTCCATACCCATGCCTAGGCTTCCACTGAGCCCCAGAGCTCATGCGGGAGCTTCTTTCCTCCCCAAGTCTGTGTTCAGGAGGCATCTTCCTTGGATCATTTCTCCCGACTCCCTCCTCCAGGTTCTTGACAACTTTGCTAATTATCACATCCCTATATATTTCGCACAAATCTTTACTTTAGCCTCTATAACTTCTTTTAGATTTGTCTCTTTTCTTTTAGATGTGTTTGCCTTTCTCACTGTTCTAGAAGTTTCCCAAAGTCAGAGACACTGCCTTTTCATTTCTGGAGCCCCGATGTCCAGCACAGTATTTGACACAGGGTAGAGTGGTGAGTGCTGTGATGAGCTGCCACCAGGAACCCCTCCAAGAATGAAGAACATGTAACATGAAGTTCCAAGGGCTTCTCATACTAGCATGACCTTGGGCAGAACCTTGAGTACACCTTAGAGAAGTTTCACTCTGAAATAAAGACCTTGGATAGAGGAAGATTATTTCTCTCCATGTAAGAGCCAGGATTGAATGAAGTGGTCATTGTAAGAGTTAAAGGTGAGATTAGAGCTAAAGGTATAACATTGTGCCCAGGTATCTATTTAAATCTAGCTTTAATCATTTTTTTATACTTTTGCAATACTGAATAATAGTATTGATAATTACCTTTTTTGAAAAATAAAGGTGTATGCTACCTATGCCTGTGTGCAGATAGAGCCTAGTTGCAGTATCAGTCATAATGTCTAGGCAGACCCAGGTTTCCTGACACCCAGCCCAGGATTCTTTTCACTCTGCCTCCTGCGGCGGAAACTAAATAATGAAATTGCATGTGCTTCATAGTGGATGGTTCCTCTGCAGAGAGCATTCCCCAGGCAAAACATCTTTCCATCTGAAGGCCACAGGGCAGAGGAAGGAGGCCCACTTAGTTGCCTCCAGGTACATGGAGTTACGCTGAAGTCATTAAGAACTGGACTAAAGCAACAGAAATAGAGTTGATTACCTGAGAATTCCTAGCATTCAGTGTAACAACAGGCACTCAAAGTTAGGTATTTGTCTCTCTGTTCTACAGACAAGGAAACAGAAGTACCACCAAGTTAAGTCATAAATCCAGTATGAATTAGCACGGGGTAAAAGTGCAAACCACATGAGTCACAGGCACACACGCACAGAAAAACAACGATGGCTATGATGACCAGGAGCCTATATCAGTAATGACAGTGACACCATCTATTCTGTGCCCTCTGTGTGCCAGGCTTATAGGTTTTCTCATCCAGACTGAGAAAGTGACCAAGGACAAAACAGATTCTCAAGGGGTATTCTGGGACTACCAGCATCAGAATCGTCCGAGGGTTTTGTTAAAAGAATCCCAGTCCTTGCCTCAGACCTACCAAATCAGATTATCAGGTGGTGGGGCCCACCCAGGAAACTGCATTTTAACGTGCTCCCCAGGAAATTCTCTACTACACTCAAAGTATAAGCACCTCCACACTACTAACTTCATCAAAATCCTAGTGAGGAGGAATCAAATAACAAGCCAGACTTTTACTCATCTTATGCCTGTATACCCATGGGGTCGTAAGTGTAGCTATTTAGGTTTAATTCACCAAGTGCAGTGTCCAATGCCCTCTACAGCCCTTGCAAAGGCCAGAATTAAAAGGACCCCCTTTGACCAATAACCAGGGGCATCGGCCTCAGAGTCAAAAATATTTTACAACACAAAACCAAAGCAGAAAGGAGCAGGTCACCTTCCAGCCCCTTCCATTTCCCACCCTAGCCAGAGTCCCCCCTCAATCTACAAAATGAGACCCTGGAGGCCCAGCGGAGATGGGAAATTGCTTCACCAAAAACGGCTCCTGAAAATGAGGGCCTCCCTGCCTCGGAGGCATTGAGAGACAGTGGACGGGAGCCGAGAGAAAGAGACGAAACGCCCATTCCAATAAGGGAACGGCTTTAATCTATCAAAGTAATTCCCCTCCTTTCAGGGAGAGAGAACATGAAATTGCACAAAACGACTTATAGAGTGGCACCCAGTATGATGAGTGTGGCGCCCAGCACACGCGGCACTTAGTATGTAAGGCAGAAAACCCATCTGAATATTCTTAAAAAAAAATCTCAACATGAAAACGGAGAAGAACAGGTTTGTCTCTTCAAAGGACAGGGGTTTGATGGAAGCAGACATTTGGGGGAACAGAGAGGAGGTGGGTGCTTCTAGGGAGATGGAGAGCTTATCATGCTAGGAGAGGGTGACATTTTCATTCCTGACCCCACCAGTTCTCCAACTCCGAGTCTCTCTGTTGCCTACAAAGTCTAAGCCCTCAGCTGGACATTCAAGGCACGTTAGATCTAGACCAAGGGTCGGAAAACTTTTTCTGTAAAGGGCCAGCTAGTAAATATTTTTTGGCTCTGCAGACCATGTGGTCTCTGTCTCAGGTACTCAACTCTGTCTTTTAACTCAAAAGCCACCAAAGACAGCACATAAATGAATGAGCACGGCCGTGCCCCAATAAAACATTATTTGTGAATGCTGAAATTTGAATTTCCCATACTTTTCATATATCAAAAAATATTATTATTCCTTTGATTTTTTTTCAAACATTTAAAAATGTAAAATCCATTTTTAGCTGAAAGGGTCTAAGTAAACTAGGGGTGGACTGGATGTGGCCCGGGGGCCATAGTTTGTCAACCCCTGGCGTAGATTCCTCTTGCATTTCTTGCCCCATGTCATGCTCCTTCTCTGGCTCCGTCACAGTGGTGGGCTGTCTTTTCTGCTTACAAGCCCCTTCATTTCTGGCTTCTGCACCACTGGTTTAGCCTGTTCTTTCTGCCTGGGTCACCTTTGCGTTCTTAAATACCCTCCCAGTTCTTCCCACCTCCAACTTATCCCTTCTTCCTTGGTGGCCCCTGATGGAAATGACCTTCCCAAATACCTTAGCTGTAAGTCTTCTCTTTCCCACTATTTATCTATATACAAATAAAACAATATCTAACATTTACATTCATTCTTCAGCTAATTTCCTACAGCAAACCCCTGATAGAGGCACTGTAATCACACCCAATTTACAAAAGCGGGAACTGTATCTTAAAGAGGCCTGTTCATTTGCCTGAGGTTGCCCATTGACTAAAGGGCAAAACAAGCACAGTTCCCACCACATCAGACATGATACCACACTCTTCACCCTGATGTTAGACTAAGAGGACGTCCTGTGGCTTCTGACTGACATGCTGCACAGATCTCAAAAAGAGGGATGTTCAATAGGTGTTTGCTCGAATGGATGTTAGGGTGTATTTATCTCATTTACAAAGTCCCAGAAGATTGGTAGTTGGCAAGGCCCCTGAGGACAGTGAGAAATGATCAAAGAATAGCTGACAATCTGACTTCAAAAGAGGACAGTAAAAATGGAGCAAAGGATGGCAATAATCAGACGAATGAACTCACCAAGCCCAGTGGTCTGCTGCCATTTAGCGCAGGGTCAGGTGGTCCTGCATTGGCCACTGTTCCTGGAAGCATCACTGCGTAGTGGCATCTCTGAGTCTTCCCAAAATGGTAGAAGAGTGCAGGCTCTGTTTAAGAGTCAGGGAGTGTGTGATAAGTTTAGATGGATCCCCAACCCAGTGGTCATTTGTTTTTTAAAATTTGATGTGTTTGAAGAGGTAAGTTCCTATTTATCTAAAAGTCCCTGCTCTCCAGAATCACCCCTTCCCTGAGGATGATGGAGACCCAGGGGCTTTCTGTATCGTAGCAGTGCTGTCAACCAGGTACCTCTGCCGTGTCTGCTACTCTATAGCTTCTACTTTGCTGGGGCGGTCTTCCTGATCTCTGTGGCTCCTCTGGGCTCATGCAGTACAAATCCACTAACAGCATGGCATTATTACTGTGTGTAATGTCCTGTGCTGGGGAATAATGACATGGAACTAGTGAAAAATTAGACAAGCCTTGCCCTCAAGGAGTTTACAATCAGGGAGAGAGCCAAACACTGAGGCAACTCACAAGCTGTGTTTTTCTTGCTAAGTCCTACCTCCAAAGGCTGGTTTCAGAGTAATTTCATTTAAAAAAGAAAGGACGTACCCAGAGAGCAGATTAAAACAAAATCAAAAAAAGGGAAAAGGAGGCCCCCTAAAATAGCTTGGACTTTTCACATATGTTCCTAGTTTCCTTGATCTTGGCTTCCTTTTTCTCTACCGTCTCTAAACTTGAAAAAGCAAACTTTGATTTCTAAGCTTAGCCCAACTCAGACCTGGAATCTCCTGGTGTTTGGGCTGATTCCTACTAGGCTTGTCCAAGACTTTCCTTTTGCTCCAGGCTGACATGGATACCCATCCTCTCTCTGGAATTGGACCCCATTTCTGGATTTGCTCGACCTTGGTACTAACAATTCCAATGGCTCCCAATCCCATGAAAAGAAATGACAACCACTGCTGTGAACAGATATCACATATGACTGATTCCAAATTAACTCCTTTGGCAAATATTTAGTGAGCATCTACTTGATGTCAGGTGCCGTGCCAGGCACTGGGGATGCAGAGGTAATGATAACCTGTGCCCTGGAGACATTTGCAGAGCTGATATGAGCAGCTGGCACGTGTGTAAGCTCTGTGACTCACTGGACACACTCTCACCAGACTTCTGCTTTGTATCAGTCCCCGGGCCAGGAGCTGGGGCTCCCTAAACAAATAAGGCAAAGCCCTCCCTTCATGTCACTCACGGTGTCACGGTGGCCAGGAGGTACTTATTAAAGCTGTTCGTCAAAGTTCTGGCTCTTCTTCTTCCAAAAACGTCACAGGATTGTACTTTCCCACCTACTTGAACCCCAGCAAAGCGATTTGACTCACTTTAGCCAATGGAACCTGAGGGGAAGTGACATGTGCCACTTCCAGGCAAAGGCCTTTAAGAGCCACTATGCAGTTCACCTTGCTCCCTTTCTCCTCACTGGTATGATTGTGGACTTACAGTTTAGGACGGAGTGTCCTCTGGCCTGCCCCCTTGAGCGACTGGAATGAACAAATTGCTCTGTGGGCCCTCGCTTGCCAAGTAGCACAGGCTAGAAATAAACCTTTGTTTTGTTTGGTCACTGAGATCTAAGAGGCTGCATACCACTTCATATAACCTAACCTATCTTGACCAGTTCAAGGAGCATTTCCAAAGTATAATGGGAGAATAGAGAAAGAAATGTCCAATCCAGCTTAGAAGATGAGGAGAAGGCTTCCTAGAGGAAGTGAAGCTTGAGCTGCCTGGACTAAAGGGATGGTGGAGTCTGTCAAGAGGACAAGGTGGAAGCATGGCCTTGGGCAAGTGCCTTTATCTCTCTGAGCCTCATTTTCCTAATCA
Source organism: Tolypeutes matacus (assembly GCA_026826555.1). Classification (NCBI taxonomy): domain Eukaryota; kingdom Metazoa; phylum Chordata; class Mammalia; order Cingulata; family Chlamyphoridae; genus Tolypeutes; species Tolypeutes matacus. The sequence continues at coordinate 13,075,479 of JAKSZT010017719.1, read as the reverse complement.
GCAAAATGGGCATAATAATGTCCACCTCAGAGGATTGTTGAGATAATTAAATGATACAATAGAGATCAAGTGATTAGCATGGTGATATTATAACATCAGGTTACAAGTAACAACAACAAAAGCTTTATATTGCTTAAGCTAAAAAACAAGAGAATCAATTTTTTATATAACTGGGAAGCCTAAGGGCTAGAGCTGACTCCCAGAATGACTGGATCCAAGGGAAAAAATTGTGCATTATGTTTCTCCCATCTCTCTCTCTCTTTCTCCCTCCCACCACCTCCCCCCCAACTCTTCTTGGCTTCGTCGTCAAACAGGCATCTCCCAATGGCTGGGTGATAGTTCTGGGCAGCTCCAGACTAACTTGGCTCCACAGCAAGAGTGAGGCTCAGCTCTTGTGGAGAGTGGAAAGTTGAGGGTTAATCTGTGCAGAATTAGTATAAAGCTTGATTTTAAATCTTTGGGAATGAATAGAAATGGTAAAAACACATCATGGTGTTTTTAACTAGCAGAGCTGTTATATGGGTATGACAGTGGTTGAAAGGGAAATTCTAAGATCATATATATTACCAGAAGGAAAACTAAAAACTGTAACATGGGACTGTAAAAGATAGTAAAACCTCATGCAAAACACGAATATGGTGATACTGCATATATAAGACTATTTTTACAAAATATAACTACAAATATTGCAGATAGAAGGAAAAAGAATAGTAGCTGTGTATGGCAGGGGATGCATAGAGATACTGAGAGGTGATGAGTTTCATATGTTGCTTGTTTTTTGTTTATTATCATTATTTTTGGAATAACGAAAGTGCTTTAAGACTAACTGAAGTGAAGAGTGCACAACTATGTGATTGTACCGAATACCATTGATTGTACACTTCAGATGGATTTATGCTTTATTAATATGTATCAATAAAACTGATTTGTAAAAGAAAAAAAAATAAGAATGAGGCTCAGCTCTAACACCTACATCAGGACTCAAAAACTCAGCTCACCTGAACCATATATACCCAAGTCACCTAGGTCACCTGCGGTGTCAGGGCCACCTAATTAACAGCATCATCAGACTCAGATGGAGCTGGGGAGGGGCTGATCCCTAAAGGAAAGTGTACTGGGCAGAAAAAAATTAAGAGATGCCCACTATGTTGATTGCTCTGGGAAGTAAGAATAGCTTATATAATGGACAACTCAATAGAGCATGGGATGTAAACAGTAGAAAAAGGAATCTATTCTTGCTAGAGCATAAAGTAGTACATGTGTGCATGTGTGCACAGTTGTGTGTGCATGACTGTGTGTACACATGGGTGTGCATGTGTGTGGTGGGCAGCAGATGTCAGGCCATGAAGCTAGACAGGGAGGCCAATGTCAGGGGATTCAATGGCACATCCTGCAGGGCTAGGTCTTAAGCTATGAGGCTGGTAACAGAAAAGACTTTCTGGAATTCTAAAGAGCTTGAAGCCAACCAGCAGGGAGCTCTACAGGCATCATGATGGCTCAGGGTTCACTGGAACCTGGAGAAATAAAAATTACCAAAGAACATAGAGGACACAGAGTGAACCAAGGGGACTAAGCAACCCAGACACCTCCTGGGGCTGTACCAGCTTCTCATGGGCCTTGCTGCCCTGGAGCCTAATTTAGATGGTGATGTAAGGTTTCCAACAGCACCTGACAACCTGCCTTAGTTCTTAGTCCTTTTCATTAAAAGTGTCAGTGGGTGGCTCAGGCCCCATGCCTGACCTAAATGTACAGAGGTAGGGAGCCACCAGGGAACAGATTCAAGGTAACACTGTAAACTTCACTGTTTTTATAGAGCTGAGAGAAAACTGCCCAAGGAACACGAGGGTCTATAGCTCAAAGAAAGAAAAATGGCAACAGGGTGAGGCAGTTGCCCATTTGGCCAGAAGTGGAATAGAGAGAGAACTTGAGTTTGGGAGCCAGGCGGACTTGGGTTCCAACCTGAGCTCCTACACTAATCTTGTGGTATGACCACAAGGAAGCCACTTTATTGCTCTGAGCCTCTTTACTCACCTGTACAAGGGGAATACCAACTCCTTTCCCTCCCGAGGTTATTATGAAGATTAAATGAGAACAATATACCTGAAGCATTTTTCACAGTCTCCGATGACCAATGGGGGTTCCCACATGTTAATTCCCATCCCAACTGGTCAACCTTAATTCCCAGTTCCCTCTTGCAGGTGTGCCCAGGACATCCCCGGGTGGGTAGAAGCCTCCATAATAACTCATCCTCTCTTTGAAGCCCCCAGTCTACCACTAACCTTCTTGGAAAGTCACTGCTTTGGAGTACAATTGCAACCTCCTGTAAGATGAGAAGGTGTGGGCTAAATCAGGGGTCTCAAACTTGTGACCCATGGGTCCATGAGCTTTGTTTGTCCACACAAGGCTTTGTAAAGTTTGATTATGAGTGCTGTCAGGTATAACATGTGGTCTACCAGTTACCACAGTCTTCACCATTCCCTGATGTCTCCCCAGCTATCTTAATCATGTACACTACCCATCTGGCCCCTTTGTACTTGACCTTCTGATTTCAATGGCTTTTTCCAGTCCAGAAGATCTGGCTTCAGTGTCCTCCACCTCCCAAACAAACCATATTTATTTTCATTTTCACCTTCATGCCCGTTCTCATTTCAGTCTCTCATTCATCCTAGAATGTCAGACTGTCTCCTCCTCCCTTACCCACATTCTGCTTATCTTTAACAGCTTTCATCTTCCACAAACTAACTAGTGCTATATTTCTTGAGTACTAGTATATGAGGCTAGTGTTCAGAAAATGCAAACTGAAAATACTCCAAGAATACTTTCTTTAGTGAACCCAATCCTGGGTTTATAAATCAATTAATAATTATCATCCTCAATATCACACTTTGTACCATCTGTGTGCCAGACACTACCCTGGCCTCCTTACATAACATTCTCTCATATGCTCCAACAGCCCTGCAAGGGAGATACTGTCATTCCCATTTTACAAATGAGGAAATAGAGTTTCAGAGAGGTGAAGTAACTTGTCCAAAGATGCACAGCTAAAAGCAGAAGAGCTAAGATTAGAAATCAGGTTATTTTGAAACCCAAACCACTGATATTTTTCTGCTACAGTAAGCAATGTAGTAATAATATCAAAGGTTAAAAAATAATGCAATCAGATATATGTGTCACATCTCAGTTTGCCAAGGGTTTGCTCCATCACTCATCTGATCTTCACAATAACCCCTGACACTGGGGGGACATGGCTAATTATTCCCATTTTGCACTTCAAGAGAGAATATAGCCAAACTAAATTTCCTTGCCACCCAGAAATAGCACTAGCAATTCCCTAGTATTAAACAAAATAGAAAGAAATCTCCTCCTCCTCCTCGGCTTGGGGCTGGCATTAGGAGCAAGATTGAATTTATACCGATCTGCAAATATTTTCCTCTTAAGTGTCCATTTTCACCGGACATAAATTGGAAAGAATTGCCTTTACCTGCAGGAGCTGGAAAATCCGTCTCTATAAATTGATCCCTTAACTCTGCCATCCTCCTGAAACAATTAGCTCTTCCCTGATAGCTTCCACCTCTCTGGGCATCAGCCACTGGGTCTGGTTTGATTTCAGGTCACTAACAGGAAGGTTTTTCTTGAGGGTAGTCCACTTCTCTATACCCCTCTCTTCTGGCCCAGAGTGGGACACACTTCCATTTCTGTGCATTCGTTCACCCTGAATTCCTTCTCCTCCTGCGTCCAGTCGCCACATTGTGACAGAAGTCTCAGCTCTTTTCCTTCCCATCCCCACCACCTCTGCCTTAGTTCAGGCCCCATCAGTCCAGCTTGGACTCTCGCTTCCCAGCTGCTCTCCCCACCCTTCCCCAATTCTCTCCCTCTTCAATCTGTACACTGTACCCAAAGTGATCTATCTTTCCAAGGTATGCTGATCATTATCTATCTTCCTTATGGAGAGGGGCATTCTTGCCCATTCCCATATGGAATAAGAAATCTATATGCTCCACATGTGGTGGGGAAAAGGCCCCTAAACTCTGCTTGAGATGAGCGAACATGTGTTACCCTTCTCCTCTTGGGGTGAGGGAAATGCAGGCAAATTTGAATAGCTGTCATTGATGTGCCACTCACTACATGCCCTCTGATGGCAGCAGCAGATCATGGAGGGAAAGAGAAGACTTGGGGCTTACACTGCCCCAGTTCTCCTCCTGACTCCATCACTTACCAGCCAGAGGACTAAATATTTTTGTTTGTTTGTTTTCCGCTTCAGATCCTTTACACCTTTCTCTACCCTCTCCTATGCCCTGAGAGCTGACCTTTATGGTTCGGCTGGTTCAGCTGGTGGGAGGTACCAGCGGGAGATCAGAGAGTTGGAGGGGAGTGATGGCAGAGCAAGCACACCCCAGTTCTTGTTGCATTTGGCCAGAGCCTCGAATCCCTTTGGGCTGCCCTGCCCTAAGCCACAGCCGGCCTCTACTGCTCACTCCCTTTTCCCTTAGCCTGGGGCAATTCACTAGTCACCTTCTTGGGGCATCCCTTTGTAAAGGGGCCTTTCATCCACTCTCCCCAGCTACCCCCTTGGAATGTGTCAACTCTTTCCTCCTACGCCCTGACTTCTACCCTGTGATCTTGGAGAAGTCACACCCCTCCTCTGAGCCTGAGTCTCCTCACCTGCCAAAGGAGGACGATAGCAGGAACTGCACATTTGTTGTGAGAATTAAGTGAGAAAAAGCACTTAAGCGTACCTGGATTTTACAACACACCCAGCAAATGCTAATTTCCCTTCATATTATTAAACGCACAATGATGTAGTGTTACCTACATTTTGCAAGTAAAGAAGCTATTTCTAATAGAGGTCAAGTGACTTGCTGGAGGTCACCCTGCACTTAGCAGGGCCAGAACTCAAACCCAGGACTGTCTGGCTCCAGAGCCTGAATTTTAACCACAATGGAGTAAAATATTTACTCCAAAGAACTGAGACCCTCCCCCGAGATGCCGATGTGGGAGCTACAGCTCCTGGTGTCCCAGGGCTCCCTGTGAGGGCCCACAATGCACCTGGATAATCGCTGTCTGGATGTCATGCTGGGGAGGGGGAGAGGGCCTCCTTGACCCTGCAGGCAATCAGCTTAGCCCACCAAGCGTGATATTTAATTACCCTTATCTAAGCTTAAATAACTGTAACTATTATTGTTGGTCACACGGAATTATCTCGCCCTTTGTGAACACCCAGGCATTTCCCTGACTCTGTACTTTCCACAATCCTGTTAATGTCACAGGAGCACACTGCTCCTTGAAGCCCAGTGTTGTGCAGATCATTTGTGTGACATTTTGGATCCAATCTGTGGTGTTCTCTTTGTCAGCTATTGGCAAAGAAAGGCAGTGGGCTTAGTGGCAGCCACCCTGAGAAAGAAAGAACTGATATCCATAATTCTCCACTAGGTGGCTGGGAGTTGCTGGGAAAGTAGCTTAACCTCTCTGTTTTTCTATCCTGGCAGGTGCCTTCAGCCTTTTCATTCATGCTTTCTGGTAGAAAGTGGAAAGTTTGTAGACAAGTACATAGCAAAATGGGAAAGGCTGGGACAAGAGTTTGGACTTACCCACTGGAACAGGGCAGGTGTCACCCCCATACCCCTACACACCCAGGAGCAAGAGCTGAGAGGAAGTGCAGGTCACTGGGTGCAGCCTTAGGAAGCAGTGTGGCCAATGCATAGGCTTTAGAATTAGACAGACTTGGGTCCCAGTCCCAGCATGATGTTGCTAGCTATATGCGTGGAGCAAGTTGCTTCTCTTCTCTAATCCTCTATTTTCTTACTAGTAAGATGGTGTCAACCTCACAGGGTTTTAGAAAGATGGTAGGTGAACAGAAAAAAGGAAGATCATAGGCGATAGGTAGGTAATAGATAGATAGATAGATGATAGACAGATATACAAAGATAGATAATCATTTAAGCCCAAGTCTGACAAATGGTAAACAATAAATGGGAAGAATAACCATTTTTCTTTTATTATTTGTAAGCATTTCAAAAAGATATGAACAGGTAAGCAGCTTGGTATGCAAGATGATGGTGGTGGTATTGATAAAAGTATATTATTAGTATAGTGATTAGCATGTCTTACTCAACTACCATATGTCAGCCCTGTGAGAAGCACATTAAATACATTATTTTTAAAAATCTTCATATCCACCCTTTTTATCACTGTACCCATTTGACAAGTGAGGAAACTTGGCACAGAGAAGTTAATTGACTTGCCCAAGCTCACCCAGCTAGAGAGTGGCAAAACTGGGGCTTGAAACTGGTTTCATCTGATATATCCACATTCTCAAGCACTATGCTGTCTTGTAATTTTCCCACAAATGAAAGGGGCGGGGAGTGCATGGTTAAGAAGAGGCCAAGAGTAGTTAATACTGAAAGGACCAGAAGGCAGGGAGCAATGGGGAAGGCTGGAGACCAGGAGAATGGCTCTATGTAGCAGCCAGGAGGTTCTAGGAAGAGGGTAGGGAAGAGAAAGATAGCCCAATCTAAGGAAGGAGCACTGTTATTAGAACTGGCAGTGCTGTGGAGTCTTCCTCCCAGGAAGGATGTGGGACCAGCCCAGGTACCTGCAGGCCCTGGCTAGAAGCCATCATAGCCACAGGAGTGACCAGCATGGCCCTGTGGGAGTTCTGAGTTAAGAAGTAAGAGGAGAGCCAGACTGACCTGGGTGGAGTCCCAGATCGGCCACTTACTAGCTGTGGACTACTGCTGTGCTCTTTGTCCTTCTCGGGCCTTAGTTCCCTCATATGTACTATTAGGTGAGTATTACCAGACAGAGGGGCTGCAAATACATGGCATAAATGCCACCACTCCCCACGTCTGCATACACTACAGACCTCACTAATGGATCACTGCATCTTTCCCACTGTCCCATAACTGTGGAATCCTTCTCAAAGTGCTCCAAATACCCTACCAATCAATCTGAGTAGGCTCCAGACTGAACTGGATGGCAGCTAAGGATTCTTCCGGATCTAATGTTCTGTGATTCTGATATTTTGTTAATTGACTTTGGCTATTCTTGTCTTTCCTTCTTCGTTTTAGAGGAGATTCATAGTCAGAGAAAGGTATTTGCAAATGAAGCACAGAGTGTGAGCAGCAGTATAGTCAGAAAATTTTAGAGCCAAAAAGTGCCTCAGATATTGTCTCATCCAATTGATTTCAAACTGTAGTAGTGAGAGTTCTAGCACTCCTTTCAGCCCTTTGCAGGTGCCTCGGGGCTGTCTTTGGGGACAGAATCCTGAGGCCCCCATCCCTGCCTAAGTCAGAGAATCTCTATTTTTTTCCTTTGTATGTATAGAGATTGCAAATAAAATGTCTTTTTATTCGTTAATTTATCCATTCATCCTACAAATATTTGTTTTGGAAAAATGAACACCAAGAAGGAAGGAAGAGAGGGAGGGGGGCGGGGGAGAGAGAGAGAGAGAGAGAGAGAGAGGCTCTGATGTACTCCATGTCACCAATAGAGTGCCTGAGACCCAAGCACTATGCAGGATCAGGCCAAGGCCCTACAGAAGTTAATGTAGCTGAAACTTAAATGCAATTCTCCTAACTCCCAGCCCACTCAGAGCCCTTTTCATAGGCCCAAGTTCCTTCTGTCACAAAGGGGTTCAAGAATAAGGGGAGAGCGGGGGGTTCAGATTCCTTTGGCAGGGAGAACTACGGGGCTAAATCAGAAATGGAACATTGGAGTCACCAACAGATGCTGCCTTCCAGGGAAAACCCAAGCCAGAAGGTCAGCATCCAGTCTGTATGACGATCCGTGCAATATATAAGACAAGACGGTGGGGACATGTGTGGCGGGTTTCAAAAGGCAAAGGCTGTAAATCCCCTGCTTTATAGATGGAGCCCAATCCCAATGACAGTCCCTCCTCTGGGCCATTTTATGATTGTTGCAAATCGACTTAAAGCCATCTGCTCTCTGACAGTCCTAAGTTCCCACAGGACTTTCCACTGGCTCAAGTGTCAGCTCCTGCTCAGACCAGAGATACTTCCAGAGGTTTATGGCACATCTGGCATCCACTTAAAAAGAAGTCCGATCCCCTATAGACAGATTCTTCTTCTTCTCAAGAGTTCAGGCACTCCTTTTTCATTCATCCAATAATTCATCGTCCCCCTTAATCAACAGTTTTTTTTTTTTTTTTTAATGTGTGCCAGACATCGTGCTGAGTCCCCAGGTTGGGGTGGGGTGGTGGTGAGAGAGACACTGACAAGTGACAGCTTTCAACCTGAGAAGCTATTATCTCTTTGATCAGTTGAGGTAAGAGAAAGGTAGTTGGCTTTTTTTCCCGACACCAAGAGGATCCTGAGAGCAACCTGTTCAAGGTCATAAGCACATCTGTAATGAAGAAAGCTCTTCTATCACACATCACCCCTTAGGACTAAAAGAGAAAAACGAGTCAATGACCATTGCTTTGCTCAGGAGGCTGAAGCTCAAGGAGGGCAAGGACTTTCCAAGGCCCCATGGTAAGTCAGAACCCAGGGCTCCCAGGAGGTAATCACAAGATTTCTGCAGAGCTAATAGATACAAATGCCTAGGACTTATTTCTGAAAATTGGTCCTCTTTTGGATACTCATGCACAGCAAAACTCTTTCTCACCTCTGAGCCTGGAACATTCTCACTACCCACTCGCCCAGCACACACTCCACCTCCATTCTTTTCTTGGCTAGTTCTTCATCCTCCAGGTCTCTGCTGAAATGTCACTTCCTCAAAGAAGCTCTCCCAAAGACCCAGATATACATTTTCTACCACGTGATTTTCTTTCATAGCATTCTGTAATTTTACTTCATGGCAGTGATCAAAATTGGAAACTTTTATTATTTATAGATTTATTTATTCAATGCATGACTCCTCTGAAGACCAGAAAAATCATTTCTTGCGTGAGTGGGTGAGTGAGTGATATTACCAGCACTAGAACCCTCTTCAAAGATGTTTGGAGCTCTGACTAACGTAGAGAAGATAGAAATTAACCTAACTGGCTGAATCTTAGGAAATTTCACTGTAACCTTAGAATGAATTTTACATTCCAAACTCTAGAGCACATTTTGGCCCATTCTTAGTTGATGTATAACATTAACCACAGTATCCTTTTGTAATTTCAATGTTACACAACTCTGCCTTGTTCAGCAGCTGAGCCCCATGTCCACAACAACCCACATTCCCTCACCAGGAGTGGGGATGTTATTTCAAGGGACAGGAGGGAAGGTCTTCCTTGAACAAGCTATCAAGGCATGCTCTTCATTGGGTGGCTCTTTGTATTGTGTGCCATACACCACACACCAATGAGCTCTGGGAAAACTTTCTGTTTCTGAGCTCTCCTGGCATATTGGCTCCAAAGACGTCCTCTGGTTCTCTCTCATGATCAGTGTCAATGAGTGTCTGTCTTAGTTTCCTAGGACTGCCATAACAAAGTACCACACACTGGGTGGCTTCAAACAACAGAATATTGTTGTCCCAGTTCTGGAGGCCAAAATTCTGAAATCAAAGTGTTGGCAGAACCATGCTCCCTCTGAAGTGTCTAGAGAAGAATCTGTTCTCAGGCTTTTTCTGGGCTTCTGATGACCCCAGGCGTTTCTTGGCTTGTTAGATGCATCTGCTTTGGTCCTCACAGGGCTGTCTTCTCTTTTGGTGTATCTGTGTCCAATTCTCTACTTCTTATCAGTCAGATTGGATTAGGGCCCACCCTAATCCAATTTAGCCTTGTCTTAACTAATATTATCTCCTAAGACCCTTTTCCCAAATAAAGTCATATTCATAGGACTGGGGGTTAGGACATAAGAGTTTCTTTTAGGGGAACATAATTCAACCTATATTTATGCCATTTGGGTTTCTGTAAATCTTATATGTTGATGGGGGGGAAAGGTGGACATGAGAAGTTCTAAGACTCAAGGGCATCCAGGGGTATTAGCAAGAGACTGTGTTAAATAGGAAAGAAAATATGGATTGAGAGAGGTCTGGAATAGTGCTTGATCCCAGAAAAAGGACGAGGGGATGCAACCCTAACCAAAGTGGGTTTGACTCCTGATGAGCTTCACTTTATGGAGGGAAGCCCTCCCCCACTCCTATGAGAGGACCCCTCCGAAGTGACGATGGTGCCAACACCAGAATATTGGCCATGGTTTTCTAATTGCACTATACTAAGTCCTTTCCATAAATTGTCTCAACGAATATTCTCAACACCCCTACCAGGTAGATCTGATGAATCTACTGATGAAAGGGGAATATTCAGAAAGGAGAAGTGACTTGCCAAAGCCATATAGCTCATGAGATTTGAAACTGAGGTTAGAATACACCTTTACCTAAATCCAAGATGTAGCCATTCATTTCTGCCACAAATATTTATTTATTGAGCACCTACTATATGCCAAACACTGTTTCAGGCCCTGGAATTGTGTCATACAAAACAGACAGAAATGTCTGTCTTTGTACAGTGACTACCGACAGAGTCTATGAAAATATATAGCTTTCACTTTACTGGAAAGTGAGTCAGAGAGAAAGGAACACAAGGTATCTGGGCTTTTGGATTCACTCTTAAGTTTTCTGCCTCTTCCTACCCACCAACACCTTACAGCTCCCACTCCTAAAGAGGGGCATAAATGCCAGATGCAGGGGGATTCAGCCATAGCATTTCAGACACAGGACCCCTGGTAGGGCCTTGAGTTGTTATCCCAGGCCGTTTGCAGCCACAGCCAGCTGGATCAGGCTTGCTCCAATGCTGACGGTGCAACTGTTTTGCAGCTTTCCAAGTCTTTGGGGTCTTCTAGGGGAGAGCTATTGAGTTTTCAGGGGCACCCGAGGACCTATCAGTGTCCTTATATTTCAAGCATGCCCTTTTGCCAAAGCTCACCCATTCTTCTTGTGGGCTGCCGTTGCTCTGAAGGTTCCTGATGCCCAGACCAGCCCCGGCCCCCTGCCTTCTGGCCTCCTGCCTCCAGGATCCAGTGCAGGCACCCGGGGCTGGATGAACAGATGCTGTTAGTCCTCACTCCCTGACTTCAGCAATCCAAGCCCCTCAAGTCTTCCTCTGTAAAATGGGCAAGCCAGACTCCAGGTTCATTTAGGACTCTCCTAGCCCTAAGAGTCGGCCCAGACAAAGAACTTTGTGAGCTTCCTGCTCTGCCGTCTTCCTCCTGCACTCCTCCCCTGCCTCCCTGCCCATCCCCATCGACTGGGGCCTCACCATATGCTGCTTTGTTTTTGCTGCGAACCCATCCTGAGGTGGCAGTTCTAACACTCTCCGCTCTTGCGGCCTATTTTTACCCGCAGCGCAGCTCGCTGCCTGGCTGGCAGGCACCAACAGCCTCAGCGGCGGGGAGCACAGCTCAGTGCTGCAGCCGCTCCTCCAGGCCCCCACCGCCAACCCCACCCGGGTCAGCCTGACTGTGCTCCCCTGGGCTCTGCAGCCACAGGCCCTTCCCCTCTGGGTTTCCTGCCGTGGGTAGAGAGAGTTTTATACCAATTAAAAGGGAGGGCATGAGGGAGGAGGGAGGAAAAAGAAAGGTAGAGAGACCGAGACAGAGAAGAGAGGCTGGAAGGGGGAAAGACCTGCGAAGGAACGGCCAAGCTCAAGCTTTACACCATTGTTTTACATACACCATCCATTCTTTCATTTATTCAACCAATATTTATCCAGAACTTATTATGCTCTAGACACTCTAATAGGCACTGGGGATAAAATGGTAGACAAAAGTAGACACATCCCTGCCCTTGTGTTGTTTGCAATATAGTGAGGGGGGCCCATTATATCATTTAATCCTCATGAAAATCTTATGAAACTTTAATATTCCCATTTTATAGATAGGAAAACTGAGGCTTAGGTTAAGGTCGCCTAAGGCACAGCAAGGAAGTTGGCAGAGCTGAAATTTAAACCCAGGACTTTCCAGTTCACATTCTTTCTATTGTCACCACCCTGCCTGTACCCTCAAAAATGGGCTCTGCTGAACCCCGGAAAGGCCAGCAGCTATCTAAAGACTCGGACTGTCAGAGCACCAAGGAACTTTCCAAATATCATACCCAACTGTTTCATTGAACTGAGGGGAAAATTGAGAATCAGAAAGATTGTGTGACTTGCTCAAAGCTACAAAGTCCACTACAGTCAAAGGGCAGGATTAGAACCCAGGTTTTCTGAGTTCCAGGCACTTGCTTTCTAAACCACACTGTACCAAGTTTCTTTTTTAAAAATTCATATATATATATATAAAATATGTTGGAGAATATAAAGCAATGTGTTTTCCATTGCTCTTAATTCATGATGCATTGTAGTTTCCTAATCATTAAATCAGTGTGTTATAGTGCTTTAGAGAAAGGCCAGTTACTAGATAAAATAATGAAGCCATTGCTCAACTTTATCAATTTAAAAAAAAAATTTTTTTTAGTGAAATAGCCTTCAGGCTTTCTTTAAGGAGAAAACAGATTTCTAAATTCTAAAAGCTCCCCTTAGACGTGAAGAACCCAGCCAGGCCAGTCTTAGCACTGAGTTTTATTCTACTCCAAAAGTAAAGAAATTCAGAATATGACATAATGCAAGTTTCTACCAGACCGGGGGTGGGGGGAAGGAAGTGTTTTGCCAAGGGAGAGAGATTGGGAAGGGACAAGACAAAGGCAGAGAATCAAGGCCAGGGTCCTTGAAAAGAGAATAAGACCCCCACTTACCTACCAAAGTCCCCAGCCCAAAGAAGGATCAGGAAGAGAGGATAATACAACAAATCTCTATTAGAACCTCAGCTACGGTGTCAGAGAATCTAAGGACATTGACGCTGTGTGATTTCCTCACTCAGTGCAGCAGGACCAGGAGGCAGAGGCAGTTGCTTGCTGGTGTGGCCGTCTTCCTATGGTCAACACGTGTGTGCAGAGGACCCACAATTTCCCCGCTGTCCCCCAGGAGAGGGACTGGCCAAGGCCAGAGTTCAAGGCAAGGGGCCTCCAGCATGAGAACATCTCCAATGAGACTCCATGGCCAGCAGCAGCCAATGCCAGCCCAGGCCACGTGGCCAAGCAGGCCAGTTGTGCCACCAGGGATGGAGCAAGGACGGAGGCAAGTGCCCTGAGACAAATGGGGCAGGATTCCTGAGCCAGCAGAGCCAGAGGCCAGCCAGTGTGTCCAAGAGCCTCCCCTCCACCACCACAAGGATAATTCAGCTTTTCCCTGCACCCTGCCACAATTTCGGGAAGAAGAGAGTGGAAGGGGGATGGAGGGACATGGAAAGAAGCTGGTTTATTCCAAGAGAGAGGGTTTAAAGTATGAGTGACCATGTTTTCCATTGTGGCTGAATTTTTATTTTATGGCCCCCTTCTCTGTAATCAGAGGTTGGAAGCTAGAGAGCAGTTAAGAAAATAATTTGCATATCGGTATGTAAAATATTCATCTCAGGAATTTTGATTCTCTGTAAATCTCTGAAGAGAGGGAGGTGGATTCAGAAATGAAAATCCAAATTTCTGGGCCCTCTGCCTTGTAGATCCCAGATTCTCTTGGCTTCTCCCTGCCTTGGTTTCATTGTCTTTATTTACTCTGAGAATGCCAGAGTTGAAAGAGACCTGAAAGCCTTAATCAACAGCCCCTCCCTCCCCACATACAAACCCAGTTTCCTACTCCAAAACCTGAGGCCCACCCTGGGCAGTGCCTGCCCATGGTGACAAATGGACTTTCCAGAGGGACGCCCTGGGTTTCCTGGCTACCAGCCCAGCACTGAGTCCACCAAAACACAAAGCACTATCTCTATCCATCTCTGGTTTCACACAGGAACAACACTGATTTTTATTTACCTCTTTATTTTGGTCAGAGCTTGTTTTAACAACTAGGTGACTGCTAAGGACCCCTCTGACTCAAACATTCTGTGACTCTCACTTTATCTTCTTGCTTGTCCCCAAATCACCCCATTTAAAGTGAGCCAACACTTTTCCTGGTTTGCTTAAGCATCTGACTTCCAGGGACAAAATTAAACCTGAAGGATGGGGTGAATGTTAGTTTGAGTAAGTTGTTGTCAAAGCCCTGCTTGGTGCCCTTTCTGACAAGGCTCATGAGTGATTTCCCTGTCCAATGAGCTGCTTCACCCGCCCATCCACATCAGGCTCCTTGGGATGTTGGCTAACTTACTCTGTCCATAAAAAAGTTTGCCTCATTTCTCACCCAATCTCCAAATTCCAAGAATAAAAGGCTTCAGGATGTTAAATCCACTAATTTCGGCTTTACAATTATTCAATCATAATCCTTTATGGAAAGGACTTATTGTTTTGCATCAGGGAGACTCAGGGAAGAACACTAGTCAGCTACCTTAAATGAGCCAACTGCTCGGGCATGGAGGTCATGTGGTCTGAAAGTCAAAGCTCAAGGCTAGATTCAGATATACCCATCTGTATTAGTCAGGGTTCTCTAGGGAAACAGAATCAACAGGGATATCGGTAAATAGTATGAGATTTTATAAAATTGTCTCACGTGACCATGGGGATGCACAAGTTCAAATTCTGCAGGCAGACTGCAAATCAGGGGCTCCAATGAAGGTCCTTGATGAATTCCCAGGAGATGTTGGCTGTCTAAAGTCAAGCTGGAAATATTCTCTGAATGCTGAAATCACTTCCCCTTTTAAGGCATTCAACTGATTGGATAAAACGTCACTCATTGCTGATGACAATCTCCTTGGTTGATTGTAGGTGTAATAAGCCATCTATGCAATGAACTTACTGATAACTAAAGTCCAAAAATGTCCTTGAATTACAATTAGCCCAGTGGTTGCTTGACCAAACAACTGGGCACAATTATCTGGCCCAGTTGACACATTCGCCTAACCATCACACCATCCATATATAATCACTCAGCTAATTACAAAATCATTCTTATCTATTCTCTTTTAAAGGATCTCTGAGGTGTTATACTAACTGTGTTAGCCTAGTTTGAGTTTTGGTGTATACTTGGTAATGACAACAGCTAGTTTCTTTTTTTTTTCATTAAATCTATAATTGAGACCTTGGTAATTTACAGCAACCTCTTCCCAATCTTTCTAAATGAACAAATCTTCCTTTGGGCTTCCTGTGCCAAAGCACTATGGAGTGGTTTAGAAGGTCCTAGGCAGGAGCTCAGAAATCCTGGCTTCTCATCACAGTGCTTCCTAAGTTGTTCAGTGACCCAAAGTAATTAACCCCACTGGGCCTCTCCCATCCAGAAAATGAAGACACTGGTGCAGGTTTTATTGACCTCATAAGGCTTTGGGATAAACAATAAAACCATTCAATCGGCTAGTCATTGAACACACACACTGAATATCTACAATATTCAAGGCACTTTGGGGATACAGAGAGGAATAGTCCATTAACCCATTCAATGAATATTATTATTATGCTCCCTATATCCCAAGTACTGAGCTAAGCACTGAGCATAGAGTAAAGAAAACAAGACAGATATGGTTCCTATGTTCATTGAGTTTATATAGTACTATAAAAAGAGCTTGAAATTAACAAGCATACAAATAAATACAAAAATAATTGCTCATTATAAGATCCTGTGAGGGAATCAAAGCATTGTAATGGAGAACACAAAGGTTGAGGGAGTTGTATATGATTTAATGTGAGTAGTCCAGAGAGACTCTATGAGAAAGTGAAACTTAAATTGAAACTTGAAAAGTGAAAAGGAATCGGCCTTGGACAGGAGTGAGAAATGCCTGGGAAAAGTGTTCCCATCAATGGGAAGAGTAAGTGTCAAAATCCCAAGGCAAGAAATAACTGCATATATTCTGGAACTATAAGAAGGTCCATGTGGTCAGAGAGTGATTTGGGCACAAATCTCATCCTTAAGCCATTTATCATCTAGCAGACAAGATGAGATGTTTATAGATAAAGATAAGTCAAGGTACACTCTTCAAAAAGGGCTCAATCTTATGAGAGAACAGATTGAGTGCTGTCTGTCCAGGTATATGACAGGAGTTAGTTGAGGCCAATGAGAGAAATGGGACTGAGTGGAGTCTAAGAAGTTTGCTTAATCAGTTACCTTTTCTACACACAAACCACCCTATAAGTTAGTGATTTAAAACAACTATTTATCTCATAATTCTGAGAGTTGTGAGTTTAAGCTGGTCTCAGCTGGGCCATTGCTCTAGTCTTGGCATGGCTATCAGCTGAAGTGCCTCTGCTTGCCGCAAGTCTCCACCCCACATGCCTCTCCTATCTCTCCAGCATGTTCTCAAGCAAGCCAATTATCTAATAGAGTAAGTGGAAGTATGAAAACCTTCCAGAGGTCCAATTTCAAAATTGGCATATTGTCACTTCTGTTGCATTATATTGGCTTAGCTTAGTTACAAGATTTGCCCAGAGTCAAGGAAGTTGGTAACTACAAAGTTAAAGGGTATCAGCATGGATTCCAAGAGGCCATTAATTGGTGTTATTGATACAATCATTGCTCTAGAATTGTTGAGTTAGAGTAACCTAAATTATTGTAGCTGGAGGGAGAATTCAGATGATGCTTGATAGGAGGCAAGATTCCAGCCAGGTAGACAAAAAAATGTGTTAAATTTGAAGAGCATAATGAGGAGAGAAATGGGGGACTCAGAAATGGACATGGAAGCCAGGAGAAATAAGTGCATGAGAGCTGAGGAGTGGGTTAAGAAAGAGGTTAAGAACTAACTTAAGCATATAGAAAAGAGAATGTTAGCAATCCCCTTGTATACACTTGTGACACTATAAGAAGCCAGTTCCACATTTTAACTCAAGGGCTCTTGCTGCAACCCCACTCCTGGTACCATTTTCACATTGTGGAAAGATTGCGGTCCAGAAAAATTGGTCGAGGTGTTTTTCAGTTAGGCTTTGAAAGGTGTGGATATTTTGTATGAAAAAATCTACGCTTAGGCACTTATGGTATATGGTTATCATTATACAGATTCTTAGACACAGAATTAATTGAAATCATTGAGACTCAGTGATGATGTCCCAATTTTGTTAGCTCAGAAAAATTTAAAAGTTTATTCCAAACTTTCAATGTTTAATAGCAGAACTCTTTCTTTAATGAAAATTTACATGGAATTCTAATAAGGAAAACAAATTAAGGCATATCTTAATAATCTGAATTTATTTCCAAAGTTTCTTTTTGCAACAATTAATTATTTTAAAAGTCTCTTATTGAAAACTTTGAGGCTATTCCAATAACACAAAAATTTGAAATCAGGGTTATGGATAAGAGTTACAGTCTTAAAACAGTTTGAGTATCTAAATATATTTTGGTATTTTGTTGAGTTGTGTAGTATTGAAATAAATCTTCCCTTCACAGAGACAAAAAGTGGTACTCACTTACAGAGTTTTACATGAGTGAAAAACTATTGCTCTGATTTTAAAACAAAATCCCACTCCAGGGTTACAGCCTTTTGACAATGATACATTCACATTTTAAATAAATATAGGGAGAGATACTATGGGAGAAGGTTTATTCCAAGGTCTACACACACACACATACACACACACACAAAATGAGTTAACTCTGTGGTATCCATTGTTGTATTTAAATTGGGCATATGATATAAATGTTCATTTTCATTATGGGTTTTAAGGTAACTTTTTAAAGGTTAAGCTATGTATTTGTGGAGTCACAAATGCACTTCTGCAGAAGCATCCATCATTTCCTGGAACAAAGTTTTTTTAAAACTACTTTAAAAGAATAAAGAAAGAAGGAATATAGACATGCTGTGGTCTTGGGGAAGAATGTCATAAGAAAACATGGACTTGGGGACACATTCACATTAAGATGCCACCGGTCTCACTTACCAGCAGCACAACCTAGATTATGTCCTTTAACCTCTTCGAGCCTTAGTCTCTCTGTCTTTAATATGAGGATAACAATCCTTATCCCATTCACCACTTGTGAGAATTAAAACAACGTGAACCCCAAATAGTGCTGAGTGGCATAGAGTAGACCATTAATAAATGTTACTTCTTTTTTTACTTTTTTTATTTTATATATTTTTTACAAATCTGTTCATTCTTTTCCTATATCAGGAGTGAAAGATCTTTGATTTGCTCAAATGTTTCTCTAGGATGCCCTGTCTTCTAATAGCATGGCCTGTCAGGTTGCATCTACGATGTTTGTAATTCAGGTAGCAAATTGATTCTTGAAAGCACTCTGGGCCTGCTCGGTCCATGTCGGATAAGCTCCAAGCATTAATTATGCACCAATATTGATGTTTTTGTCTGACAAGGTCTAATGTCACCATATTCAAATTTGGCTGCTTCCTTGTTAGAAAACCCTTCAAAATGTGGCCTTGGAAGAGACAGCATGTGTCACTTGCAATATTTGAGATATACCAGGATTGAAGCCCTCAATTAGAATTAAAGACACTGTGTGACCTTGTCCTGGGCCCCGATGAGAATGAGTTGGTGTGATTCACGGACGCAGCTTGAGGTGCCGCTACATCAAGCACTGCTCAAAAGAAAGCAATCAAATTTTCTTCTGGTAAACTGCACACGTTGGTGATGTGAACAATTTGAATACATTTGAATTTGTGGTATATATAAGTCGAGTTTTATGATCTGTATTTGCAAACCTATCCATTCACAACTTAGTACAATCAACCATAAATATCCACCCAAGTCTGCCCGATTTCACAGAATCATTAGAAGGATTATTTTGAAAGACTTATAATCATGCAAATGCCAGTGCCTCTCATTTACAGAGGCAAATAAACCAAAGGCAATTTCATTTTGAAGGTTCTTACTGTTATTGTAATTCACTCAACAAATATCATTGTTCTCTGAATATATGCTGGGCACTATTCTAGGCACAGAGAACACTTCAAGACATAAACAGACAGTCTGTCTTAAGAAGCATTTAGTCTAATGAAGCATCTTTTAGATGTACCAATTTCCAGGACTTTAGCTAGTCTTTGCAAGACAGAGAAAAGCAGATGAATGAGTCTCTTCTATCAGTTTAGAATTTGCAGTAAAATAAAGAAATTTGTAAATTCCATCTCAAGTAACTCCTAAGAAACATACTCAAGGGTTCTGTATATAGCATGTCTCCCATATGGAGGCTTGCATGAAGTTAGAGAAATTCTAAGAGGGCCCTTATAGAGGATATTCTACTTACTCTGCATTTTCTGAAGGGGAATTGGGTGGGGAAAAGGTTGCCAGTGCCTATTTGTCCATTATGCTAAAAAGAAATGGACCCTCATTTATGGTAATGAATGATTACTATAAGTGATATTATAGGCATCTGAAAATGCAGGAGATTTTTGGCATACCTTAAAGCAATTTATTCTTTCTTTTCCTTTTTTTTTTTTTTTTTTTCCTTTCAACAACATTTTGAGTACTTACCATGTCCCTCATACTGTGTGAGTTTAAAAGAATACAGATAAAATAAGGTAAAGTCCTAACATTCAAGAAATTCACATTCTCACTATTAAAAATAAAAAAGCAAGTTAATTAAACCAATTTCATTTAAGGTATCTGCTCGATTTGTTTTGGAGTTCACAGGATGGTCACAATGGAAGGAGTGAGGTGTCAGACCTCTGAAGATCTAAGTTTCTGACTCTTGTCTGTGCCACTTAGGAACGCCACTTAACACCTCTCTATTTCAGTTTTCTCATCTGAAGAAAGGGATTTCACAAAATTGGTTGTGAGAATCACTTAAAATAGTTGATGTGAAATGTGATGAAAGCAACAGTGTCCCAAATCAAAGTGAAGGCTCGTATTGGTTAAAATTCATGCTAAGACCTTCCACTCTAAAAGAGAGTAATAATAATAGTAGTAATAGCTAACTTTTATTGCACATATGTTTATTCCAGGCACTAATCAAGGGAATTTGTAAATACTAATTTAATTTTCAATTAACCTTATGAAGCAGATAATTCTTATTTTCATTTTTAAGTTGAGGGTACTAAAGTGTAGAGATGTTGAATAAGTTTTCCAGGGCCACATAGAAAATGGCAGACACAAGATCTGAACCTGGGAATCTGGCTCCAAAGGTCCACTTCAGTATATTGAACACTTACTATGTCCAGGCATTGCATTGGGTATTGTAGGAACTGCAAAGGTGAATAAACTCTAGTCCCTGCCTCCAACAGTTTACAGTCCCATGAGAGAAACAGACATGCAGTCAATTACAAAAGGAACTGGGGCTTGCAGTAAAGGGATCGAGTTGACAGTTCCGTCACTGGAAAGGACGGATGGCGTCAGGATGTGAAGAGATCTAGATCATCATGCTGAGGGATTTGTCCTTTAGCCTGCAGCCGGTGAAGTTTTTGAGCTGGGTGATAGATTTTGAGAAAACTACTGGTGGTTGTGAGAAGAATGAACTGGAGATGGTTTGGGAAGCTGGAGGTCACAAGATGAGTTAGGAAGCTATAGAATCTGACCAAGAGACAGACAACCAGAGCCTGCTGTAGAGACTGGAAGTGCAGTAGCATGGGAGGGGAGATGAAATGCACACAACAAAGACAACCTGAAAGGGTAAAAGAAGACCCAAAATAGCATCCAGAAGGATCCCCATGGTAAATAATAATACTGAGTGTGTGGGCAGAGGACACTTCTACCCCTTTTCCTTGCCAGGTCCCTACTGACAGCACCCTTCCTAGTTCCCACAGGGCAGAAGGAGTAGCTGTCTGACAGCTTAAAGCCTAAGGCATTAATTGGGCCACATTTTCACTAGGGAAGGTCCTGTGTTCCACTCACCACTTGCACATCCTGCCTCATACCCAGCATGGCGGAGCAGCCTGTCTCTGGCAGTTCCAGCTTTCACATCATCCAGAGAACTCTACAAGCTGAAGCAGGATGGCCCTAAGGTTCTGGTCTTCCCTCTCTCCTCTCAGTATGCTGGCTCCAAGGGTAGGTCAGACACGGCTCGTGCAGAGGAAGAAGGAGCTCTGTTTGGTCCTCCAGCCTAAGTCCTGTGTGTGCTCAATTCCAACTTTTATCAGAAAGCCTTCACTTGGCGGAACAGGCACTTGTAGAGTTCTTAATGAAATGATACTTCACCTCTAATCTCTTATTGTTCCATGCATACAACGCCCTTAGTTGAGAGCCATGGCAGGAGGGGGGCTGAGGAGCAGAGTAGATTCTAAGCATTTCTGGGTATCTTGCTGAAATCCTCATCCCCAAGGAACCAATACCTTATCTTGAGCACCTACTATGCACCAGGTATCTCACATATATATCTTTACGAAACTTCACAACTCTAAGAGAAGGCATTATTATTTCCATTTTATTTTTGAGAAGAATTGAGCATGGAGAGGTTAAATGGCTTCTTTCATGACTCAAACCCTGGACTCTTTGAATCCAAAGCTTTAGGTCTTTTCAATACACTCAAAGAGAGAGGCAGCACCTCCTTCTTCCCTTTATCCCTACCCCCACCACATCCATCCTCCTTTTCCCCAATCCCTTCATTTTCCTCCCATTCTTTATTCTGAAAAGTATTTCACACAACTGACAGCACTACCTTGCTTGCTTTTTTAGAGGTGTCTGGCTGATTGTAAAACATAATGGTAACTAAAATTTACTGAGTACTTACTATGTATAAGGCTGTGTTAATAAATGCACATATATTATTTCCTTATATCCTTTCAACAACCTTACAAAATAGGTTCTATTATAATACAATCTTTTTTAAAAAATTGGAAATGGAGGTCAAAGGAGCCTATCTAAAGTCACACAGGTAGGAAATGGAGAAACTAGGATTGAACTCAGAGGGCCTTCTTCAGAAGCCACGTGTGAGACCCACTACTCTGGCCCGGAAGCTGTTGTGCCAACCAGTGGAACCACATCCACCCTCACCCTCAAATTCTTCCCTGCCTCCCTTTCTACAAAGCTCAGCTTCGAAATCTTTACAATACCTATGTCTCTAAGCAGCCGTCCAGATTTGCCAACCCTGGGAGATGCTCTGAAGGTTAACAGAAGAGAGGGAGTCACCACGCATTGAAAGAGCCACGAGGCAACCACTTGCAAACCCCATCTCCCTGCCTACTTCGAATTGGCAGGTCCCTCTTCCCTTGATGCTGTCCCCCGTGACTCTAATAGAGTTGAAGTCAACATGGCACCACTTCATCAGCCTTTTCTTTTTATTCGTGCTGAAACAGAGTTGGTGATGTCCACAGGAATCAGGTGAAAAAGGAAAAAGTCTTCCTTCCAGGCCTCCCCAGAGACCCCTTTGGGTCCAGGGGCATCCTTGACTGCTGGGCAGATAGATTTTATAAAAGTAATTATCATTAAAACCATAATAAATAACAACAGTCTCACAACCCTAACCCTCTACAGTTTATAACATCTTTTCACATACATTTGTATGCAATTCGTTCCTCTCATTTGCCCTATCAGGTAGGAATAATTTTGATAGCATTTTTCATATCCATAGATTTGATCTTTTACAGTAGTGATACTTTAGCCCTGGAATGTTGTCAAAGGAAGTGGAAAGAACACAGGAATGAGAATCAGGAGTTAGGAGCCATCCTGCTTCTGCCACGAATCAGAGCTGTAACTTTGACTGAGAGGTTTCACATCACATTAGACATGTGATGCTCACCTCAGACCATGAGAAAAGTTGAAGCCATTTTGCATCAAAAACACCTACAACCGTGCCCAGCCTGTTCTTTTCTCTTCACAGCAGCTGCCTAAAGTACTTCTCAGTACTTATGGAACTGAACTGAGTTGGGAGAGGTTCCTATTTATGAAGGGAGATGTATATTTTTTGTGGTGCTTAAATATCTGAGTGCTGGACCCAAACGGCCTAGA
The DNA here is from genome assembly GCA_026826555.1 of Tolypeutes matacus. Classification (NCBI taxonomy): domain Eukaryota; kingdom Metazoa; phylum Chordata; class Mammalia; order Cingulata; family Chlamyphoridae; genus Tolypeutes; species Tolypeutes matacus. The sequence goes on along the minus strand of JAKSZT010017719.1, from coordinate 13,052,763 downwards.
CTTCAGTTTCCATGCCTGCATTACTCACAAGAGCAAACCCCCCTGAAGCCCCTGATTGTAATGGGTAGAAGAGAGTGCCTCCGGGATGGGTTTGCTGTAGAGAGATAGGGCTGTAGCGGGCACAGTACAGGGCCAGGCACGCACACTGAGAGCCGTCCGCCGGGGCTGCTGGGGGTGTTCTCTGCCACCTCCTCTTGTTCAGACGATTGCCTTTGAGAGCTACGGAATGGCCGTGCAATCCAGCCTAATATCCCCATTCCACATCATCAGCACATCTGCCCAAAGCCTCTTGCAGCTGCAGAAGCTGTGGGAGAATCTCAGCAATTGCGTTCTATCCCCGCTTTGCCTTATCCATCAGTAATCAGTGTCACCAAGGCCTGCAGCTGGCCTCTGCCTCTACAGAAGTCCCGCCCATGGAACAAAAGGGGTCCGAGGCTGGAAGCAACTCCTTTAGGACCAAGGCCCATGTTGCGCTGGACTCAAAGGAACAGGTGGCCCTCATATTCCTCCTGAAAGTCCCATCTTCCTGCTCTAGGAACTGCCGATTGAGGCACTAACAGACAGACCATGTGCAAACCAAGCAAGAGAGAAATATGGGTCACACATATGCAGAGAAAATCGTGCATCCCTTAGCATCCACCTAAGCCCTGCCCGTTTTACAGTGAGCAGCTTTCCCCGTGCAGGAGCACTGTGATATGCAAGCTCCTGGGGTACCACTTACAAACACTGCAGTGTGCAGGGTGCCTCCTAGAGAGCTGCGCCAAAGCAGCCCTGCCTCTACCATCGCCCATTGCCCCTTCCTCTGTGTATGTACGAAGTGTGGATTGTAAATATCTGTCCCTCCTGGGAAGATCACCTTCTCCTCTGCCTTGACCCCACCATCAACAAAAGTGAAGAGGGGCACAAGATCGCCATCCCTCTTGCCCTGCCGATACTCACAGGCTCCTCGGCACAGTCTGCTTTGGCAGCCTTCAAGACTAATCCTATCATGTCTTCTTTCCTTGTCTGCATCAATCACAACAAAAAGCTGGACTTTGAAGTTCTTCTCTCATAACCAGGCTCTCATCTCCACACTGCTCCAGAGATCCCCAAGCCCTGCCCCTCTCTCCAACTCCTCAAACTCTTCCCCAGTGCCCTCTACAATTCAGGGACAAAAGCCCCCTCTGTCTTCAACCACTTCCCTGGAGATTTCTTCCATATTCTTGGTTTACCTGAAATCAAACTGTTTCCTGAGAAAATTTCTACCTCCAGAGGTTTCTCTTCTACTGTGACTGAAGAAACTGGAATTGATGATCTCTTTTTCCCTCATTACTTCTTCTCCATCATTCTTCTTTCCTCCTCCTCCTCCTCCACACACACGCACACCAGGATTGGAACTTATTCCATCATATTGTGCCACTTCTCCTCCCTCCTTGTCATCTAAAAGTCCTCAGGTCACTCCCCCTTATTCTTTGAAGTTCGTTAACTCTTGGGTCAAGGTCACTGTCTCCAACATTATTTCTAGCATAGTTCTTTTTTAAAACATCTTTGAGATATAAGTCACATACCATAAAAGTCATTCAGTTAAAATGCGTGTATGTTCACAGTTTGTGCGACCATCACTGCAATCTAATTTTAGATCTTTTCCATCATCCTAAAAAGAAACCCTTAATCTATTAGCAGTCACTACCCCAACATCCTTCCTCAGCCCTAGGCAACCACTAATGTACTTACTGTCTCTACTAAATTGCCTGTTCTGGACATTTCATATAAATGAAATCATGCAATATGTGGATTTTTGTATCTCGCTTCTTTCACCTAGCATGTTTTCAAGGTTCATCTATGTTGTAGTATGTATCAGTACTCTGTTTCTTTTCATGGCTGCATAATATTCCATTATTTTTATATACTACATTCTACTTTTCTGTTCATTAATTGATGGACTTTTGGGCTACTGTAAATAATGCTGCTATTCACAATAGTGCAGAGGTTTTTGTGCGGACCTACATTTTCATTTCTCTTGGATATATAACTAGGAATGGAATGACTAGATCGTATGGTAACTCTATATTTAACAACTTGAGGAACTATCAGGCTGGTTTCCAAAGTGGCTACACCACTTTACATATTCACCAGCAATGAATGAGGGTTCCATTTCTCCACATCCTCATAACACCTGTTAGGGCCTGTCTTTTTATAGCTGTCTGTTTTAGTTTCCCGGCTGCTAAAACAAATACCATACAAGGCATGGACTTAACAGAAATTTATTGGCTCATGGCTTCAGAGGCTAGAAGGCTTGTTTCTTCCCAAGGTCAGTATCTTCTGGCTGGCCAGCAATTTTTCAGGTTCCTTGGCTTTTCTGTCACATGGCCATGTACACAGCAGTGTCTTCTTTCTCTTCCAGGTTCTGTTGACTTCCAGCTTCTGGCTGCTCCCCATGGCTTTCTCTCACCTTGTCCAATTTCCTTTGCTTATAAGGACTTCAGCCATATTGGGTTAAGGCCCACCCTCCTTCAGTTTGGACACACCTTAAGTAATAACATCTCCAAAGGTCCTATTTACAAATGGGTTCACACCCAGAGGACCAGGGGTTGGGACCTGAACATATCTTTTCTAGGGGACATGGTTCAATCACCATCACCATCCTACTGGTATCTACTTGTGGTTTTATTTGCATTTCCCTGATGGCTAATGATGTTGAGCATTTTTCATGTGCTTATTGGCCATATTAGCATAGTTCTTAGTGATTGTAATATACATTGAAATGACCTTTCCATACCCTGACCTCTAAGTTCCATGGTCTCATCTCCTCCGGTGATCGTGTCCTGTGCCTCACCTCATGGGCCACTCACTACCACAGTCAGACATTGACCTCATCATTCCTTACAACTTCAACACCTCCTTATCTCCATTTCAGGAATCTCACCCACCTACTACATTTCACAATATATGGCTCCAAAATTCCTAAAATTTAGCTCACCATGACTACAATTCATTGATTCTACAGATTTTACTTTCTGCTTTAGCCATTTTCACTTGTATGGATAGTTACGATCATCAGTTTACATATATTTGAACTCCTTGCTCCTCTCTCCCTTCATCACATTTGCTTAGTAAAATCACCATCCTGGTTAAATCCAACTTTTCCCTTTATCCTTACTTGCAACCACACAATTAAATATGGCAGGAGAAACTTACAACCTTAATGATTCGTTCTCACTTTCAATTAATATCACCTAATCCCAAATGGGCCTTGGACTGCTGTGTACTCTCAGTACATTTTCCTAGCCCATTCACTCTCCCACTGCCCTATATAATTTTTTCACAAACTTCTCCTTGATCCTCAGAGCTCTAACACCTTCTTCCCCACCTTCAGCCTCAGATTGCCTCCTATTTCGATTTGAAAAATGCCCTTAGGGAATTTTCCTCTTGTTTCACCACCACCACAACTAAGCTTTCTACACCTGATCATACACTCTACCTTCCCTCCTGCTACTATGGACTGACACTTCCTGCTCCAACTTAAGGTATGGCCTCCTACCCACTCTCATATTCTCAAGGATGTCACCTCAACAATGGTCCCCACTCTATCTCCTGCACCATCAATTTTTCCATCTCTACTGAGTCATTCTCATTAGCATATAAACATTCTGTAGTGGCTTCTCTCTTAAAACTGACACCACCACCCCCCCAATGCATATCTTGCTCCAGTTATTGCCCCACATATAGTTTCTATTTACAGCAAATTTCCTTGAAAGAATTTATGATACTAATTGTCTCCAGGTCCTCTTTTCCTCTTCACTCTTGAATCAGAATAGAATTAGGCTTTTTGTCTCTACCATCTCAACAAAACTGTTGTTTTGTTGAGATGACTTAACAAAACTTGATAAGGTCATCAGTGGTCTCCATGTTTCTAAACCCAATGGTCAATTCTTAATACTTTTCTTACTTAACTCCCTCTCTCTTGAAATACTTCCCTAAGTTGGATCCCAGGATACCATAGTCCATTGTTTCTCCTCCTACCTCTTAATTTCCTTTGCCAAATCCTTTTCTTCTTCCTGATCTCTCAACCCTAGAGTTTCCCAGGGTTCTGTCTTCAAGGTTTTTTCCAGCTGCACTCACTCTCCAAGTTGATCCCATCCAGCATCATGACCATAAATGCCATCCATAGACTGACAGCTCCATGTTTATACCTCCCTCCTGGCCTCCCACCTGAAAGCCAGCTGTAGATGGCTAACCTGCTACTGTTCATAGTACCTTGGATGTCTAATAAGTTTCTTAAACTTATTTTATCCCAAACCAAGTTCGGATGCCCCCACAAGCCTACTCCTCCACAATCTTCCCCAATGCAATAGGCAGTGACCTCCCATTCCTCCCAAAGCACTAGCTGAAAAGTTTGGAGCCCTGTTGACTCCTTTCTTTCACACTCCACATCTAATTTTTCAGCTAACTCTGTTAAATTTACCTTCAAAATATATCCAAAATCTGACCCCTTTTTTCCACCTCTATTACTACAACTCTTTTCCAGGCCACCCTCTTCATCTCTTGCCTCAATTATTGCAATGGCACACTAACTATTTTCCTGCTTCCATTCTTGACCTCTCCCCCATTCTCCACTTGTAAGCCAGCATGATTTTTTAAATATAAAATTCAAGTTATATTATTTACTCTCACTCTGAGTAAAATTTCAGTCCTTACAATTTCCCACAAAGCTCTCTATTATCTGAGCCCCTTCTGATAATCTGATCCCCAATCCTTCTACTTTATTCCTCATTCTCTCTGCCCCAGTTACATTGGCCTTCTTGCCATTTTTCAAACATGTCAAGTATCTTTTTGCCTCAGGACTTTGCACTTGCCTGGAATATTCCTTGTTTCTTCCTGGAATGCTCTTCTGCAAGATTTTTGCATGGGCCATCCATTACATCTTTCAGGTTCTATTCAAATATCACCTCATCAGGTTGACCTTCCTTGAAAATCCCTATATAAAATGATGCCATCCTCCACTCTCTATCACTCTATCCTGCTTAAGTTTTCTACATGGCACTCCTTGCCCTCTGAAAGAGCATACATTTGTTTGTTATTTTCTGTATACTAGAAAGCAAGCTATATGAAAGCAGGGTCTTCATTTGCTTTATTCACAGTATCCTCATTACCTAGAGTTACTGAGCACATGGTAGGTTCAATGTATGTTTGTTAAATAAATGGATGAATGTATGAATTAATTTACTAATTAACTCCATGGCCAAAATTTATGTCTCATGTTAGGTGAGGGAAAATATTCAATGACACTTCTTGCTAGATTACCAAGCTCCTGGGAAATGAGGAAGCATGATGCATTGGGGAGAAATTCACATTGGGAGTCAGAAAATCTGGGTTCTAATTCCAGCTTTGTTACCACCTGACTACTGTGTGACTTTGGGTAAGTGATTTACTATCTTTGGATCTCCATTTCTTTAACCATAATATGGCAGTTTTGGATGAAATAATATTTAATGATTATATCCCCCAGAATCTTAACCTTAAGTTGGAGAATATGAGTCAGACAATGGCATCCTTACTTGGACCACCAAGAAATGTCAAAATAAGTGGGTAGTACTAATCATTAAAAGGAAAATCCTCACAAGCAATACTTGTTTCTTCTAATTGTATCCATTTAAAGTTGAACAATGTGCTTTTTAAAAATTATTATTGGGGAAGCAGCTGTGGCTCAATCAGTAGGGCTCCCGTTTACCATATGGGAGGCCCCGGGAACCGAACCTGGGGCCTCCTGGTGAGGGTGGGAGGGCGGGCCCGCCGGCACAGCGTGGTTGGCTGACCCAGCAAGCATGAGCAGCAAGGGGGGGATAAATGAATAAATAAATAAAATCTTTAAAAAATATAAATAAATAAATAAATAAAAATAAAAATTATTATTGCTCACTAGTTTATGGGTCTAATGGATGCTTCCTCCAATATTGGCTGGGCTCACTTATCCATCAACTGTCTGATAGGCTAGGATTCCGGGGTACCTGAGGCTTCTCTCTACATGGTCTCTCATCTTCTAGCAGTTTAGTCTAGGTTTATTCTTTTGGCAGTGGTGGCAGGGTCTCAAGAGGGGTGAATGGAAGCATTGTCACCTCCTTTGTTCTCTATTGGCCAAAGCAAGACTGAATTCAAGGGTGGGGAAATAGATTTCAATTCTTGATCAGAGAAGCTACAACAAGTATGGTTACAGGGAAGGGAATATTTTTCAATCAATCTGCCATATATCATTTGGAGGCATTATTTGCAATAAATGACCAAAAATAGCTTGTTTTTACAGAAATTTAATTAGGTAACACTAGATAACACTTAATTTCAACCTCCTATGTTCTCTTTATCAGGGGAAGCACTTCCTCCACCACTCTAGATTTATCTTTCCATGTGAAGGAACTTCCATTACAGTAAAGCTCATGGCTACTCTCTGAGTCCTCCCTTTCACCTCTCCTGGGAGATGGAGTAACTCTTCTATTTGGAGATTTGGAGAACAGAAATTGGCAATGGAGCCTTGTGCCTTCTCCCCTTCCTTTGGCAAACCAACCTACCTGAAAAAGGCTTTTGCTCAGAATTGCCCTTGGCTGTGCAGAAGCTTAGTGTTAAAGCCTGCCCCAAGTGGGGAGGTCTTTCCCAGACCAGCATTGCATGTGACTGAGTACTAAGTCTGCCTGGTTGAAGGATTTAGTGTTAGGAAACTCATTTTCTACTTATATAAGCTACATTCTCCCCATCGGCCTACATTTTAAATTTAATACATCAGTTCACCACTTTAAACCTCAATTTTATCTTCTGCAACATGGGACCAAAATATTAACCTTTTCTTTATCAAAAAGTCATAAGCATGGCATGAAATGATGCAAGTGAAAGCACCCTGAAAAGTATAAACTACCCATCACCTAACTATTTTATTTTTCAAGCCATAAAAGTTATCTCAATTCCAAATGTGGGGAAAAAAAACAAATTGGGAAATAGTTATAAATTGGAGAAACCTTTTGCAAATGTGTCTATCTCAAAGGAAAGACAAGATCTAGCTTCATTTCAGCTACTTTCCAGTCTAATGACCTAGAATTCGCTGCTATGCTTTTATTCTCATCCCAATGTGCTGCAGCTCACAAGAAAATGTATGATAAACTGGGAGCTTCTTTTGATACATGGGAAAAGAAGACGTTTTCTATTCCAAGCACCCGTATCTTTTCTGAGTATTTTTCTTCAGATTCTTCTGGAGGTTTTGATCTCATATTATCTCTCTTTTGATTCGAAGGATGGGGGAAAAAAACCTACAGGACTTTTCAATTATTTATCGCAAAAGACATTTAGGACCTGGTTTCAAAGTTGCTTTCTGAGTTTCTACACTCACTCATGCAGGTCTGGAAGATGGTCTGACATCCCCCCCTCCCCCCTGGAAGAGAGCTCAGCGAATGTCGAAGGATGTGTCCGACAGACACGTGGGACCTCACACATTTTGGTCCAGACCTCTGTCTCCAAAACTTGGTCAGCAGCATCAGTGTGATGGAAGGGGCTGCTGGGAAACTCTTCCAGCTACCTGACACTTCAGTTTGGTCTCTGATCTCCTCTACTTTTCTGTCATGAAAGAAGAATTCTTGCCTTTAGGTTAAAAAAATCAGAATTTGATTCCATTTGAATTCCACAGATACTTAGTGTCTATTTTGTGCCAAGTATTGTGCTGAGAGCAGCAAATATGAAAATAATTTGTTATTCATGGGAAAGGTAGGCAAATGTACCCAGGAGTCAGGCTGCCTGAATTTAAATTCCAGTTCCTACTGGATGTGGGAGTAGGTAAGTCTCTTAACCTGTCTGAGCTGTTTCTTCGCCTGTAAAATGGGAATAAGAACAATAATAGCGGTAGTAATAATAATACCAACATTATGGGTTGACAATCCATGTCCATTAATATGATTATTATAAAGAAGAGGATGGTGTTCTAAGTGTGAGTAAGCAAAAGAAACATGGTGCCTGCTGCTTCCCTGAACCTTATATTCTAATGGAGAAAATGGTCATAAATTAAGTAATTCCATAAATATAACTATAGAAGTACTAGAGTATGTTATGCTGGTTGCCTTTCCAACATCTATCCCCTCCCCTCCCATTGTGCAGCAGCCATGTGCATTTGGGGCAAGGGCAGGGACTGAACCTAATCTCAGTTTCACAAAGGGTCCAAGCCAATCTGTGCAATAAAACCTCATTGCCATCATGATTGATTCAGAGGTGGTCATGTGATCTAAGTCATTCTAATTAAAGAGGATCTGAATATGACAGAGGAAATATTTGACCCAGGAGGTGTGGCCAAGTCATTTGTTAACAACTAAGAGGACCAAGTCAGAGATGAAGCCAATACTGTGGAGGGAATAAATAAGATACATAAAGAAACTGGGTCTTTGGTAATATCGTTGAGCCACTGGATCAAGCCATATCGGAAATCCATAATATTTTGGGAATATTTAGATAAAGATAGTCTTTATTATTTAAGACTGCTTTGAATTGGGTTTTAGTTATTTGCAAGTAAACAATTTCTGTCTAATGCAAGTGCTATGAATAAAAACCATGGTGAGCTGTGAGAGTCTATCTCAGTCACCCAAGCTAATCTGGGAGTGGAGGATGCTCAGAGTACAAATCAGGAATAGAGGTCCTGGTGGATGAAGTGCATTAGAATCAGTTTGGCTCTCCATCTCTGGGTCAGGCCCTGTAGTTACCAACCTACACCTCCCTCTTCTGTCAGCAGAGGCCACCACACTGGCCCTTACCTGTAGACTTGACTCTGAGGTCATTCCAACATAAGGCAAGACAAGGAAGGATTTCAGCATCTTCATCTCATTTCCAGCTTTGAAACCTTGATACATTCCTCATCACTGCACCTCATCTCCTTCCCAAATCCCAATTCTTTCTCTTCCTCCAGCCTTGCATACCTTCGTTCCTAGAAATTTAGATCAGTATTTTTCTGACAATGTGTCCGGCATCCCAGGTCCTACCTAGGACTGGATTTTGACTTTCTCTTACAACTGTCCCTTGTAAAGAAATAAGGTTTCTAAAATAACTAGCATAATGGCTGTCCCTAATATGTGTCCAGCAGATGTTAGTTTCCTTCCTTCTCACTATATTCTGATTGACTGCCTGGACTTTCAAGTTGCTCCCATCTCCTGGTTTGGACTCTCTTGTCCACTCTTTATTTTGGACTTTTTGGAGCAGTTTCCTTATTGAATTACCCTCAGCTATAACCTTGCTCATTGGATGTCCAGTGCTTTGACCCCAGTAGGCAAAATCGTTCTCCACGGGCCCCTAACCATCTACCCAATCTAGCAATACCTAACACTGGTGGTGCCAGTGGAACAACAAAATATATTTGCCAGACTGTGAACCAGAGTGCAAGTTCCACAGGGGCAGGGAAATCCTATCCTGCTCACTTGTATCCATACTCAATAGAACAAGATTGGCATGAGGTAGATCCTTGACAGGTATTTGTTAAATGGACGAATGTCCCCAGTGTACTGAAATTATCTATCTAAATATCTCTTCCTACACTGGAACCTGCCGTTGGGCAGCACCTCTATCCGAGCATCTTTGAACCCCAAAGTCTACCACAGAACCTGGCTCAGAAGAAGGGACTGAGTACATTTTGGTTAAACTCTTGGCTCCTTCTGTGTAGCTGATTACCCTAGCAAATCAGGTCTCAGTTCCCTCTGAACACTCACAACTCCTTGGATGAAGAACTTTTGACACATTTTCCCAATTCTGCCTTGCACTGTAATTATTTGCAAGATTGGTTTTTTACTCCTATGAGAATGTGAGCTTTCTGCAGGCAGGAGGCGCGTCTGATTCATCTTCTGGGGCTCCCACTGGTTACACAAAACCAGAAGGATAATAGAAGTTCCGTACACATAGTTGTTGAATAAGTAGGTAGATGTTTGGGTAAATAAATGAATTCAAGGAGAGTGAGAACTGCTTGGCAAGGGAATGAAGCCACAGGGCCCGGAAGGCAGTAACATGGTACTGACTGACACAAGTTCGGTTTCCACTAAATTGAAGTTAAACTGTGATCAAGATATATTCATAGATATCTTGTTTGTTTTATTATCTCCTTCCCTCACCAATATGTAAGTTCCTGAGAACAGGACCCCCATCTAACTCGCACACCATTGCATCCTCAGTGTTTAACACAACATGAGTACTCAATATGTGTGTTGACGACTGAGCATTCACCCATCCAGCAGCTCCCCAAGGTTCCAGCTCTCTTGCTTTTAATCCTGAAATGAGCAGTGGAAGCGTTTTGCCTTCTAAATTGATAAGGATCCAATCACGGTGGTGATCAGCCTCCTTCCTTGTGCTCCCTTTCTGCATTTATACTTTTTTCCAAATGCCTCGAAACATTTAATCTGCAGTTAATTCAGAGGCATCCAAGCCAGTCTCTGATGATCAAGATAAACGACTGGAGTGTTTTTATGAGTAAAATCTCTCCAGATTTCAGTACATAAATCATTTGTTGTGAAATCGCTCATTGTCTTTAGGCAAGGCTATAACGTGAGGGAAAATTCTATTTATGAACCAAAAGTCAGGGGATTAGGAACAGTTTGAAGGAAAAAGACTACAATAAAAATAAGATTTATATCTTAATATTCTCCTTACGTATATCCCTCCATGCTTTCCCTTACTTACTTTTCAGCATGGAATAGGAATTCAATTTCATGTTTGTTCCACAGAATGCCAGAAAAAAGCATATCTTAAGAGGCAGAATTTAGAGACTACTTTAGCTCCATATCAATTCAATCAACCCCCTGCAGGTCTCAGATTGAAAGTCACTTCCTCAGAGAAGGCTTCCTTGATGACTTAGACTAAATTGGAAGCTTCCTATTAGGGCTCTCATAGCACCCATTGTTACTACTTTTATTGCTCTTATCATGGTCTCTAATACCTAGCATAGGGATTTAAATAACTATACGATGAGAATTTTCCCAGTTCCATTTCAGAGTCAACCTAGAAAGGCCCCCACATGCAAAAAAAAAAAAAAAAAGGAAGCACTATTTTAATTCTTTCAAATCTTTTAAATTTTATTCACTAGACATGAAATTTATTTTTCACAAAATAAATATTTTTGTTCTATGCAAATTATTGCATGTGTTATCTCATATAATACTCATCATAATGTCATAACTGGTAGAATAGATATCATCCCCACCTTAGTGAGAAGCAAGTCATAGCTCCAAAGCTTCAGTGACTTATCAAAGATGTCTCAGCCAGTAAGAGTAGAGATGGGATTAGAATTCACATATTATTTTAACTCCCAAGTTCAAATTTTTGCCTCCTTGCTCTGCAGCTCCTTCCTGAAAATCACTGAGGTATAGAAGGAATTTATTCCCTGGTAGAAACTTTTTTTCTCCTTTCTGACTCTCTCCATCACTAGAAGACACAAAAGAAGTGAAAACAACTGAACACCCAAGAGAGGTTTTTGTTTTCTTTTTCTCTTTAAATTTTGCAAAAAATCAGCAGACACAATTCTGGACCTGGACGAGGTTTTTAGACTTTGCTAGCATCTGCCTGCAAAAGGGTTTTTCAGACAATCTTGCAGGATGTCAGCCCCTGAGGTCAGGACCTGCTCTATGTGAGATTCATCTTTGGGTGCATCAATTCAGGAGGCAGTGACTAACAAGCTCTAACAAAAGCACATGGACACAGAACCCTAATGTAAACTATGGACTATCGTTAGTAGAATAATTATAATAATGTAGTTTCATCAATTGTAACAAAGGTACCACACTAACGCAAAGTGTTAATAATAGGGGAAACAGTGTGTTGCCACAAACTAATTAGGCAGGCAGAGAATTTACTGGGGCGGTGGCGGGGGGGGGGGGGGCGTTAAAGCAAGAGAAGAAAAGAGAAGTAGACCTTTCAGAGTTGAAGGCAGGCATTCTCAAGAGAGAGAAATGTGAAGTTCTGCCCTGGGGTCCCCTGTTTTCTGGGGGTACAGGACTCCAGAGCCTGCACTGATTGGCATATTTGAGACAAAGTAGGGGAGCTCTATTGGGTGATTTGATTTGATTTGATTTGCTTAGGGGTTTGGGGGTTGCTGTCCAGTAGTGATTGGCTTTTGGCTGCTGTCCATGAGCTCTGCAGGGCGTGTTGGACGGCAGTGATTGGCCTCTGGTCGCTGTCCATTAGACGTGAGGTAACTTGAAAGTGGATGGGGGTGGGGGTGGAGCCCCTCCTACCCCTTCCCTCTTTCCCGCCATGTAATGATGTTGCTGGCTGCCTTCCCATAACGCAGCCCTTGTGTGTGTCTGCTTGCAAGTTGCCCCTTCCTAACTTGCTTGTGTGAGTCAGCAGGCTAATGTAAGTTAGCAGACCATTGCCTCAGTTTCTGTTTGTGTGGCTTATTAGGTTTTCTGTCCCCTTCTTCCTTAGGTCCCTGTTCTATCCTGCCTCAACCCCATTTCCGACCACTAGTTTTGGGACCCTGGAATACCAATAAACAGCTAACATTTGGGAGAGGGCGGCTTACTAGGTTCATTGTTTTGTGAATTTTATCATGTAACCCTCACAACATTACAATGAGTTAGACACTGATATCGGTTCACTTTACAGACAAGGAAGCTGAGATCCAGAGAGGTAGAGCAATTTGACCATGGGCACGTGGCTATAAAGGACAGAGCTGGGACATAAACACACATGTTGTGACCACTGTAATGTACAGCCTCTCTGGTAGCTAAGCTGCCCAGAGGACTAGAAAAGGAATTTCAGGCCTTACTTTGCAGAAGTTTGTGACTTCATTAGGCCAAGGGGGTACTAATGGAAGGTACCAGAAATGTTTTGGCTTTTATAAAGGGTATTTATTTGGAGTAGAAGCTTGCAGTCACAAGGCCATAAAGAGTAAGTTACTTCCCTCACCAAAGTCTGTTGCCACGTGTTGGAGCAAGATGGCTGTGAGTCTCAGTGAGGGTTCAGCCTTCCTCTTCCTCTTAAGGCTCCATGGTCCCAGCTTCTTCCAGTCTCAGCTGTAGGCTGGCATAAGGCTTGTCTTTCTCCCTAGGGCTTCTGTCTGGGCTCAGCTGCAGCTGTAGGCTATCAGGCTAATCTCTCTTCCCGGGGCCTCTGCTGTGTCTATGGAGCTGTCTCTATTTCTCTGTTTTTCTCCTGTGTGTCAACTTCCATGTGAGAGTCTGTTTTATCAGCCCAAGGAGGCTGGGACTCAACTCTGAGTCATACTGTAATGACGTGGTTGAATCAAAACCCTAATCTTAACATAATTTAATCAGACCTCTCAGCTGTATCTAATACAATCAAAGGGTATCATGCCCAGAGGAATAGATCAGTTTAAAAACATAATCTCTCTTTTTGGAATTCATAAATAATCTCATACTGCCACACCCTCTGGTTTAAAATCAAACCTAAGAAACAAAAGATTTAATGAAAAGAGGGAAAATCAGTTCTTGAAAGACCCCACAGTTATGAGGGTTTCACCGGGATTATTTAGAAATGATCTAGAGAGGTTATTGGCCAAGCTTTCCTGGAAAGGACCAGATAGTAAATATTTTAGGCTTTGAGGACGATTTGGTCTCTGCCACAACGACTCAGCTCTGCTGTTGCAGCACATTCCATAAACAAATGAGCGTAGCTGTATTCCAACAGAACTTTACTTACGGACCCTGAAATTTGAATTTCATATAGTTTTTATGTGTCCCACATAACAATATAAAAATCATTCTTAATTCTTGGGCCATACAAAACAGGCAGCAGGTTGGATTTGGCCCACAAACCATAGTGTGGCAACACCTGATTTAGACTGTAAAAAGAAACTTCTTCAAACTATCAAACAAAAGCAGGTGCATTTGCCTAAGTAAGTCTCCTTCTCACTATTCGTTATGATCTTCTGGCCCAAATTGCTTGACACCCATTTCTAAATACACCCCTTCTACCAACTCTTTCTATTTCCCACGTAGCCAAGTGACAAACAATTTAGATTTCACAGAAATATTTGTGCACTTATTATATGCCAGGCACGGTATGATGCTATCTTCTATATAATAAGTTGCATATTCTTATCTACTTGTGAGATAGATCCCCTCCTTACTCACTTTCTCAAAGACATTGATCCAGCAATTGCCCCATTTCTCTCCCACACTATCATCCCCATTAACATTCAAACTTGCCACAATATCTCCCATATTAAAAAATAAAAAATAAACCTTTATAGCAAAACTATACCTCTACTCCCATCTCTCTTGAACCCACTCCTGTCAAGCTTTCGTCCCTGTCTCCACACCAAAACAACCTTTGTCAAGGTCACCAAGACTAAATCTAATGGTCAGTGCTTAGCTCTCACCTTATGTGGCCCATTAGCTGGGTGACCACACATCTCAGTTTTCCCGGGAAAGTCCAGGTTTATGCTTATTGTTCTGGCAAGATTGTTTAAAGCATTTCAATTTTCACAATAAATTATATGGTCAACCTACCAATGAGCAGTTTTGGACAGCTGAATCACTCTCTCCTTCTTGACTCCATTTCTCTCATTTCTCATAGGTACCTCCTTCTCAGTTGCATTTACTACTAATTTCTCCTCTTCCCAATATCTAAATTATGGAGTATCCTTGGATCTCTTCCCTTTTCTATCTACACAATCACTGTGAGGGATCCCATCAGGCTCATGGCTCTAGCTACAATCTATTACTGATGTTCCAAAACCTCTCTCCTGATCTCACTCAGATATCCAATTTCCCTGCTGGACAACAACACTTGTATACCTAATGGGCATCACCATTTTAACATGGCTAAAGCCAAGTTCCCAATTTTCCTTCCCTACCACTATCATCCCCATCATGAAAAAGAAACTTGTTCCTTCCACAGCATTCCTCATTTTGGTAAACAAATACTATCTATTCTGTTATTCAGGCAAACTCTGGATGTCCAATTGCTGCAGTACCAATTGTCAAAAAGATTATGCTTCCTTCATGAAATTTCTTTTGCACTTTGGTCAAAAATCAGCTGGGGAAAGCAGGTGTGGCTCAACCAGTTTGGCACCTGCCTACCACATGGGAGATCCTGGGTTTGGGTCCTGGTGCCTCCTAAAGAAGATGAGTAGATGCTGCACCTGCCACAACTAGCTAGATGCCACACCACCACAACAAGGAGTCACCTAAAACTAACAGATGCCGCAAGCCAGCCGAAACCACAGCCCACGGGGAGCAGATATGGCTCAGGCCATTGGTCACTTGCCTCCCATGTGGGAGGTCCTGGTTTCCATTCCTGGTGCCTTCTGGAGAAGGCAAGCAAATAATGAGCAGACAAATGAGAGAACCATCTTGGGGTGGAGGTGGGGGATAAATTAAAAAAAATTTTTAAATAATAAAAACCATAGCATTTTAATACTTTAAAAAATCAGGTGGTCAGACTTGTATGGTACTATTTCTGGATTCTTTATTCTGTACCATTGATTACGTGGCTATCCCTCTATCAAGACCACCCTGTCTTGCTTACTGTGGCTGTATAATAAGGCTAATTATCAGGTAGAATGATTCTTTCCATTTTATTCTCATTTCTCAAGATTGTTTTATTTACTTTAGGACCTGTGCCTTTCCATATAAATTTTAGAATTAGATTGTCTACAAAAATCTTGCTGAGATTTTGATACGTGTTGCATTAAATCTATAGATCAATTTGGGGAAAATTGCCATCATTATCATATTGAGACTTCAAATCCATGAACATAGTATGACCAATTATTTAGTTCTTCTTTGATTTCTTTCATTAGTATTTTATATTTTTCAGCATAAAGACACTGTTTTATATTCCTTGTTACTAAAGCAAATACCACACAATGAGTTGGATTAAACAATGGGAATTTATTGGCTCACAGTTATATTAGACTAGGAGAAGTCCAAATCCAGGTATCATCAAGGTGATACTTTCTTCCTGAATACTGGTGTTCTGGGGATAGCTGCTGGTGATCATTATTTCTTGGCTCCTCCGTCACATGGCAATGCACATGGTGGCCTCTCCCAGCCTCTCCCTTCTCTTCTAGATTCCATTGACTTTCCCTTCCCTATAAGGCCTTCAGTAATAGTATTAAAACCTATCCTGAGACACATCTTATCTGAAGTAACTTCATCAAAGTTTCCTGTTTATAAGGGTTTACACCAACTCAAATAGATTAAGTTTAAGAACATGTTTTCTGGGGTATATCGATCCAAACCACCCCAAACCTTATCTAAGTATTTCATTATTTTGGAGTGATTCTAAATAGCATTGTGCTTTTTATTTTAGTTTCTGTGTGTTCATTGTTACATATAGAAATGAGATTGATTTTTGCATGTTAATCTTGTATCTTGCAACTTTGAGGAACTCATTCCTCACTTATTAGTTTTGGGGCTTTTTTTTTTCTTATAAGTTCTAGCAAGTTTGTTTTGTTTTGTTTCTTTGTTTCTTTGTTTGCTTTGTAGATTTCCTGGGATTTTCTACATATACAATCATGTCATTTGCAGATAGGGACCATTTAATTTCTTCATTCCCACTTTATATGGCTTTTATTTCTTTTTCTTACCTCATTGCACTGACTAGAACTTTCAGAACTATGTTGAATAAGAATGGACATTGATCAGCCATGTTCCCAATCTTAAAGGGAAAGCAGTCACTCTTTCTCCATTAAATATGATGTTAACTGTGTGGTTTTTTTGTAGATGCTCCTTGTCAAGTTGAGGCTGTTCACTTCTATTTCTATTTTTCTGAGAGCTTTTATTATGAATAAGTGTTGGATTTTGTCAAGTGTTTTTCTGCATCAATTTTCATGATCATGGGATTTCTTTTTTTTTTAGTTTGTTGATATTGACTGATTTTCTACATAATTTTTTTTAAAGAAGTTGTGAGCTTACAAAGCAATAATGCATAATGTGCAGAATTCTCATACATCACCCCTCCACCAAACCTTACATTGTTGTGGAATATTTGTTACTGATTGTGAAAGAACATAAGCAGACAATTGTCAATAAACTATGGTCCATAATGTATACTGGTATATTTTTTCCAGTACCCCTTCTCAGCCCTCATCCTATCTCCTAGTAATCTATACTCTAGGTTTTAACTCTATGTGTTTATTCTTCGTATTTAGTTCATTTTAGTGAGACCATACAATATTTGTCCTTTTGGGTCTGGCTTATTTCATTTAGCATAATGTCCTCAAGGTTCATCTATGTGTTCTAATTTCATTTATTCTTACTGCAGCATAGTATTCCATTGTATGTATATACCACATTTTCTATATCCATTCATCGGTTGATGGACACTTGAATTGTTTCCATACTTTCATAATTGTGAATAACACCACTATTAACATCAGTGTGCAAATGTCTGTTCACGTCCCTGTTTTTAGTTCTTCTGGATATATTCCTAGTAGAGGGATTGCCAGATCATGAGGCAGTTCTATATTTAGCTTCCTGAGGAAACTCCAAACTGTCTTCTACAGAAGCCTCACCATTCTACATTCCCACCAACAGAGAAGGAGTGTTTCTATTTCTCCACATCCTCTCCAGCACTTGTTTTCTGTTTATTTGTTTGTTTGTTTGTTTGTTTGTTTTTAAATAATGGCCATTCTATGAGGTATGAGATGATATCCATAATAGCTAATGGCTAGTGATACTGAACATTTTTTCATGTGTCTTTTGGCCTTTTGTATTTCATCTTGGGAGAAATGTCTGCTTAAGTATTTGGCCATTTATTAATTGCTTGCTCTTTTATCATTGAGCTGTATGGTCTCTTTATATAGCATGGAAATCAAACCCTTATCAGATATATGGTTTCCAAATATTTTCTCCCATTGAGTGGTTTTCCTTTTCACCTTCTTGACAAAGTCCTTTGAAGCACAAAAGTATTTAAGTTTGAGGAGGTCCCATTTATCCATTTTGTCTTTCATGGCTCACGCTTTCAGTATAAGGTTTAAGAAACTACCGCCTATCACCAGGTCTTGAAGATGTTTCCCTACATTTTCTTCCAGAAGTTTTATTGCTCCAGCTTTTATGTTTAGGTCTATGACCCACTTGAAGTTAATTTTTGTAAAAGATGTGAGGTAGGGGTACTCTTTCTTTCTTTTGAATATGGATATCCAGTTCTCCCAGCACCATTTGTTGAATAGACTGCTCTGGCACAGCTGGGTGGGTTTGACAGCCTTGTCAAAAATCACTTGATTATAGATGTGAGGGTCTGTTTCTTTCTTTATGTCTATCTTTATGCCAGTACCATGCTGTTTTTACCACTGTAGCTAAGTAGTATGATTTAAAGTCCGGAAGCAAGAGTACTCCAACTTCGTTCTTCCTTTTTAAGACGTTTCTGGCTATTTGGAGCCACTTACCTTTCCAAATAAATTTGATAATAGGGTTTTCCATTTCTTAATAAAAGGCAGTTGGAATTTTTATTGGGATTGAATTGAATCTGTACATCAATTTGGGTAGAATTGACATCTTAAAAATATTTAGTCTTCCTATCCATGAACACAGAATATTCTTCCATTTATTTAGGTCTTCTTTGAGTTCTTTTAGCAATGCATTGTAGTTTTCTGAATACAAGGGGTTTATGTCCTTGGGTAAGTTCATTTCTAAATATTTGATTCTTTTTGTCACTTTTGTAAATGGCATTTTTTTCCTGACTTCCTCCTCAAATTGCTCATTACCAGTGCATAGAAACATGACTGATTTTGCTATTAGTCTTGTATCCTTCCACTCTGCTGAACTCATTTATTAGCTCTAGAAGCTTTGTTATAGATTTTTCAGAATTTTCTAAGTATAGGACCTTATCATTTGCAAAAAACAAAAGTGTTAGTCTTCCTTTCTTATTTGGATGCTTTTTATTTCTTTTTCCTGCCTGATTGTTCTAGCTAGAACCTCCAGCACTATATTGAACAACAGTGGTGATAGTGGGCATCCTTACCTTGTTCCCTATCTCAACAGGAAAGCTTTCGGTCTTTCACCATTGAATACAATGTTAGCTGTGGGTTTTTCATATATGCTCTTTATCATGTTGAGAAAGTTTCCTTCAATTCCTATCTCTTTTGGAGTGTTGTTGTTTTTTTTCCAAGAAAATATGCTGGATTTTGTCAAATGCCTTTTCTGCATCAATTGAGATGATCATGTGATTTTTTTCTTCTTTGATTTATTAATGTGGTGTATCACACTGATTTACTGATTTTCTTGTGTTGAACCACCCTTATTAACCACCATGATTAAAACCCACTTAATCATGATGAATAATTCTCTTAATGTGTTGTTGGATTCAGTTAGTATTTTGTTGAGGATTTTTACATCTGTAATCTTTAGAGAAATGGGTCTGTAATTTTCTTTTTTCATAATATCTATATCTGGCTTTGGTATTAGTATGATTTAGCATTCACTAGTCTCAAGATATTTACTGATTTCTCTTGCAATTTCATCTTTGACCCACTGGTTATTTAATAGTAAGCTGTTTATTCTCTATATTCTTGTGAATTTTCCTTTTTTCTGTCTGTTGTTGATTTCCAGCTTTATTCCATTATGATCAGAGAAAGTGTTTTGTATAATTTTGATCTTTTAAAATGTATTGAGATCTGCTTTGTGACCCAATATGTGGTCTATCCTGGAGAAAGATCCATGAGCACTTGAAAAGAATGTATATCCTGCTGTTTGGGGGTGCATTGCTCTATATATGTCTATTAGGTTTGGATCATTTATCATATTATTCAAGCTCTCTGTTTCTTTATTGACCCTCTGCTCAGATGATCAATCCAATGATGAGAATGGTGTATTGAAGTCTCCAACTATTACTGTAGAGACATCTATTTTTTCCTTCAATTTGCCTCGTGTAATTTGGGGCATCCTTGTTATTGGGTGCATATACATTTATGTTTGTTATTTCCTCCTGGCAAATTGCCCCTTTTATTATTATACAATGAGCTTCCTTATTTCTAATAACAGCTATGCTTTTAAAATCTATTTCATCCTATATAATCATAGCTACTCCAGCTTTGTGTGTGTGTGTGTGTGTGTGTGTGTGTGTGTGTGTGTGTGTGTGAGAGAGAGAGAGAGAGAGAGAGAGAGAGAGAGAGAGAGAGAGATTGCATGTGTGGAATATCTTTCTCCAGCCTTTCACTTTCAATCTATCTGTATCCTTGGGTCCAAGTTGAGTCTCTTGTAGACAGCATATAGATGAATCATATTTTCTTATCCATTCCACCAGTCTGTGTTTTCTGATTGGGAAGTTTAATCCATTGATATTCATTGTTATTACTGTAAAGGCAATTCTTATTTCACCCATTTTGACCTTTGGGTTTTATCTGTCATATCTTGTTTTCACCACTCTTTTTACACTTTTAGTTACTTTTACTAATATAATCTTCATTTCTAGACTCTCTTCCAAGCCTCTCTCTCCTACCTTATTTTTCATGCTGTAGCACTCCCTTTAGTATTTCCTGCAAATCCAATGTCTTGGTTACAAATTCTCAGTTTCTGTTAATTTCTGTATATTCTAAACTCACCTTAATTTTTGAAAGACAATCTTGCTGGATAAAAGATTCTTGACTGGCAGTTTTTCTCTTTCAGTACCTTAAATATATCATACCACTGACTTCTTGCCTCCATGGTTTCTGATAAGAAATCAGTGCTTAATTTTATTGGGCATCTCTTGTTTGTGATGAATTGCTTTTCCCTTCCTGCTTTCAAGATTCTCTCTTTATCTTTGACATTTGACATTCTGCTTAGTGTGTGTCTCAGAGGAGGTCTATTTGGATTTATCGATGGGAGTACATTGCATTTCTTGGACATGGATATCTATGTTCTTCAATAGGGTTGAGAAAATCTCTACCATTATTTCCTCAAATATTCTTTCTGCTCCTTTTCCCTTCTCTTCTAATTCTGGGACACCTATGACATGTATGTTTGCACATCTCTTGCTGTTGTTTAGTTCCCTGAGACTCTGTTCAATTTTTTCCATTCTTTTCTTTCTATCTGTTCTTTTGTGTGTTCACTTCTGGAAGCACACTGATCCTTTCTTCTATCTGTTCAAATTTGCTGTTATATGTCTCCAGTGTATTTTTAACTCCATTTATTGTGTCTTCCATTCCCATAAGATCTGCTATTTTTTATGTATGCTTTCAAATTCTTCTTTGTGCTCACCCGGTGTCTTCTTGATGTCCTTAATTTCTTTAGCCATCTCATTGAATTTATTAAGGATATTTGTTTGAACATCTATGATTAATTGTCTCAACTCCTTTATGTCATCTGGAGGCTTAGTTTGTTCCTTTGACTCACCATATCTTCCCATTTATTCTAATGGATTATAATTTTTGTTGGTGTCTCAGCATCTGATTTACTAGATGTATTTATTTGTGGTCCCTTTTTTCTCTTTAGTCTAGGGGTTTCTATTTGATTGGCTTTGTGTTCAGCCCCTCTTTGATACTTGGTTCAACTTAATTTGGAAATTTACAGTGTCTTGTGTTTAGCCAATCTGAATTTTTTCAGTTCTTTTTCATCTGTTTCTTGCCATTTCTTCCCTGCTGGTTGTGGAATAGGAGCCTACAATGTGATTGGTACTGGAAGCTGTGGAGGCTGAAGTGGCCTGCATTGCCCCAGAAACCAAGGAAGCTTCTCCCACCTTTCTCCTCTGCCAGGGGTAGGGATGGAGTTGCAGCCATGTGCAGTAATCCAAGCCATGCAGACCAAGACCACCTGTAGTTACCCAAAGAGGTTGATGAAATTCCATAACCCTTCCTCCCCTGCTTGGGGTGGAGATGGAGCCACATATGTGTGCAGCAAACCAAGCTGTGCAAGTCAAAACTGTTTGCAGTTGCCCAGGTAAACCGATGAAGCACTGGTCCCCCTCTTTCCCTGACAAGGGAGGGAATGGAGCCTCCATTGTGCCCAGCAATTTGTCTGTGCAGGCTAAAAGTGACTGCAGTTTCTCTGAAAGGCTGAGGGCACACTATCTTTCCTCCTACTCTGTCAGGTGCAGGAATGGAGTCAGAGTTGTGTCCAACAATCTAATCCATGCAGGCTGAAAGCAGCTATAGTTGTCTAGAGAGGCTGAGGGAGCACTCTCCCTTCTGTCCTGTTAGGGACAGGGATGGAACCACAGGAGTATCCAACACTCTAGTCCATGTTGGCCAAAAGTGCCCACAGTTGCCTGGAGAAGTTGAGGAAACACCACACCCCCTCCTATCCTATTGGGGTCAGAGATATATCCACAGGTTTGCCCACCAATCTAGTACATGTAAGCCAAAAGAAATTACAGCTGCCTGGAGAGCCTGAGGGCTCACTATCCCTCCTCCTGCCCTGTCAGGTGCAGGCACAGAGACAGATATGTGTCCAACAATCCAGTCCATGCAGGTCAAAAGCACCTACCATTGCTCAGAGTGGCTGGGGAAAAACTGCCTCCCTCCTGTCCTATGGGGTGGGGGGGGGAATGGAGCCACAGATGAGTTCAGCAATCCAGGCTATGTGGGCTGAAAGCACCTGGAGTAGCCCAAAAAGATTGGTGCAGGTCCCCCCAACTTTCTCCCTGCCAGAGGTGGGACTGGAACTTAGGCTAGAGCTGCAATCTGACCTGGGTGGAAAGAAGCTTGTCCCTAACCTTCACTGTGATTTTCAATCAGCCCCACTTCCCCTCATGCCAGGGGTAAAGTTAAAATGGAGGTTACTAGCTTCTTCCTGACTTGGACAGGTACAGACTATAGTGTTCTTAGGACTAGACTTTAGTCAGCCAAATTTACTAATCAGTAGCTGAAATTGGTGCCTGACCCTCTTTTCCTCTCACATGTTTAGGAAATGGAGCTTCCAACTCCAGTCAGGGAATAACTGCCAAGGCAGCTTGAGCTGCCAGAGGGAAGTGCACTCTGGACTTGGTGGTGTGGAGTCCTCTACACATGAATAGTCCCTGCAGATGGTCAGTCTCCTCTTTCCATTCTTCCAAGGATGTTGCAGAAGACCCTGGGTCCCCCAAACAGGTGATTTAGAGAACTCTGGTTGATTACTAACTGCACTGTAAGATGACCTGACTCTTGGAGCTCCCTACTCTGCCACCATCTTGCCCCTCTCTACATTGACTGATTTTTTTAATATTGAGCCAGGCTTGCATACCTAGAATAAATCCCATGTGGCCATGGTGTATACATCTTTTTGAACATTGTTTAATTCAATTTGCTAATATTTTGTTGAGAAGTTTTCTGTCTAAGTTCATGAAATATATTACTTTATAATTTTCTTTCTTTTCTTTTTGTACTATTGTTGTCTGCTTTTGGTATCAGAGAATACTGGCCTCAAAAGGAGTTGGGAAATATTCAATAATCTTTTTTCTGGAAGAGAATGATTAAAATTGGTGCTAATTCTTCTTTAAATGTTTGGTAGGTTTCTCCAGTGAATATCTAGACTTGTTGATTTCCTTGCTGGTAGCTTTTTAATTACAAATTACATTTCCTCAATGTTAAAGTGCTTATTCAGGTCATCTTTTCCATCTTCATTGAGTTTTTGTAGTATGTGATTTTAGAGGAATCTGTCCATTTCTTCTAATATATTACAAGTGTGAAATTTTTCTTAATATTTACTTACTATCTTTTTAATAACTGTAGGATCTGTAAGGATATCACCTATTTAAATCTTGATTTTGATGACATGTTTTCTTTGTTTATAAGGTCAATAAGATTTAACAATTTTTGAGGAATCATTTTCTTTGTTTTATTGATTTTCTCTATTGTTCTCCTATTCTTAACTTCATTAATATCTACTCTTTTGTTTATTATTTATTATTTGAGTTTATTTTGCGCTTCTTTTTCTAGTTTCTTGAGATAGGAACTTAGATCATTGATTCAAGACCTTTCCTCATTTCTAATTTAAGCATTTGGTCCTATAATTTTTTCTCTCTATACTGGGTTAGTTGTACCTCACATATTTTGAGATGTTTTATTTTTATTTTCATTCAATTCTGTGTATTTTTTATTTCTGTCAAAACCTTCTCTTTGATCCATGGATGATTTAGAAGTGTTTTGTTTAATTTCCATGCATTTAGAATTTTTCCTGTTATCTTCCTGATATTGACTTAGTTTGATTCCAGTAGGTCAGAAAATACACTCTGTATGATCACAATTCTCTTATATTTGTTGGGGTTTGTTTTATGATCGAAAGACAGTCTATCACAATAAATGCTCCATTCACCTAAAAAGAGTGTATTCTGCTATTGTTGGGTAGAATCCTCTATCTACATAATTATAACCCGTTGATTGTTTTTATTGTTAAGATCTTCTATTTCCTTGATATTTTCCTGTCTTGTAATTCTTTCATTTGTTGAGAAGTAAATGTTGAAGTCTCAAACTATAATAGTGGATTTGTCTATTTCTCCTTTAAACTTTACCAGTTTTTGCTTCATCTTTTGAGGCTCTGTTGTTTTGTGTGTACACATGTAGGATTGTTAGATATTCCTAGTAGAGTATCTCTTTGTTATTATGTAAGACCCTTTTGTCTCTAGCAATTTTGTTTGCCTGAAGTCTATTTTATCATATATTAATATAGCCAATCCTTCTTTTTTTATTAATTTTTGTATAATATATCTCTTTACCATCTTTTTATTTTTAACCTTTACCATTGCTGTTGAGCTTGGAGTGAGTTTCTTATGAGCAGAATTAAGTTGGGTTATGTTTTTACAGTCACTATGACAATCTCTTTCTTTGACTGGTATATTTAGACTATCTACATTAAAGGTAATTATGGATATGTTATTGCTTACATCTAACATTTTATTATATGTTTTCAATATATTTCCTCTGTTCTCATTCCTCTTGTTTTCTTTTCTTGTATTTCTATAGGTTTCTAGAATATTTTTTTCATAATTCCATCTTGATTTATTTATTTATTTTTGAGTGTATCCTTTTCACATTTTTTCATAGAATATATTGTGGTTTCTTTGGGTATTCCAATCTATACATATGATTTTAACAGTCTACTGGTGTCTGTATTTTACCACTTCAAAGGAAGTGTGGAATCTTTACTTCTATTTAGGCAGCTTTACCTTTCTTACTTTTAAATACCATTGTCTTATGTATCAGATAATGTTAACATTTTTTTCAGTCATGAAATATGATTTATAAAACTCAAAATTATAAAGATAGTCTGTTACATGTACACAAGTTTCTACTTTATCCATTGTTTTCTTCCTTCCTAATGTTCCAATATTGTCTATTATTTCCTTTTTGTCTGAAGAACTGCCTTAAGCCAATCTTTAAGGGAAGGTCTGCTAGTGACACATTTTTTTAGCTTTCCTCCATTTGAGAATATCTTGATTTCCCCTTCATTTCTGAAGTATAGTTTTGCTGGATATAAAATTTGCAGTTGTCAGTTCTTTTCCTTCAGCACTTAAAACACAATGTGCCCCTTCTTTATGGTTTCAGATAAGAAATCACATGTCTTTAGAATTGGTGTTCCCATATAGATAATGTGTTATTTATCTCTGACTGTTTTTAAGAGATTCTCTATCTCTAGTTTTCAAAAGCTTAATTATGATATGTCTTAGCATGGATTTATTTGGGTTTATCCTATTTGGGGTTTTCTCAGTTTCTTGCATCTGTAAGTTTATATCTTTCACCAAATTTTGAAAGTTTTTAGCCATTATTTTTCCAAATACTCTTCCAGTCCTATTTTTTTTTTTCTCTTTTCTGGAATGCCAATCTTTTGTATTGTCTCACAAGCCTTTAATGTTCTGTTCTTTCTTTCTTTTCTTTCTTTTTTTTTTTAAGTCTATTTTTCCTCTTTCGTTCAGATTGAGTAAATTCTATTTATCTATCTTCAATTCACTGATTCTATCCTCTTTCTTCTCCACTCTACTAGTAAGCTCATCAGTGAGCTATTTTTTCAGTTATTATATTTCTCATTTCTATAATTTCCATTTGGTTCTTTTTTAAAACTACAATTTATTTGCTGAGATTTTCTATTTCTTCATTTCTTCATTTGTTACTAAAAAATCTTATAATTGGTTGTTGAAACATTTTATAATGGCTCCTTTAAAATCTTTGTCAGATATTTCCAGCATCTGATTCATCTCACTGTTTTTATAAGTTGATTGCCTTTTCTCATTCAAATTATGATGTTCTTGTTTGGGGTATGAAGAGTAATTTTCTATTGTATCCCTGACATTTTGTCTATTATGTTAGGAGACTCCAGGTCCTATTTAAATCTTTTATTTTTGCAAGCAGTCATCCTGTTTAGGTTTAGTATACTGATATTATCCTACTTCTCTGAGTCAAATGGCATTTTAATTTCCAGAGGCTTTGTGGTAATTTTGCTTTTGTTTTGGTGTGCTTGATTTGTCTTGTGCTGTTAGGGCTCCCACTGGCTCCAGCTGATGCTGTATTTGAGGGCAGAAAACATTGCCTTAGGCCAGGCTGCCTAAGGGGAAGAGTGTGGTGTGTTAGAATCCTCCTACCAGAGTTCCCTGCATGGTGTATCTGGGTGGGTAAGAATATTATCAGGCCTGCAGGGACAAAGAGTTATCCTAGACCAGTTGGTTTGTTGTGGCTGGATTCCTCTTGCCAGTTCTGTCAGCCTTCTCTGGTATCTCTGGTTTGGGGAAGGAAAGTCTCAATCACACAGGGACCTTCCCACACCAGACCACTTCCTATAGCTAGATCTCTCCTTCCAGCTCAATACACCTGTATCTCTTGGGAGAAAAGAGGTGTCCCAAGTCTGAAGAGAAAGTAGATGCTTTCTCTGGCCACTTATTTTTGCAGGGGTTACATTTGATCATTCTTACCAATAATGTTAGACTTTCCTGATGTTGTCAGAAGGAATCTTGTTCTATATGGGGGGTGGAATAGACCTACCTTGGCTGCCTTCTATAGCTAGGTCAGAGGTCAGGAAGTATCAAGTCTAAGTGTTCTTCTGTTGGATGAGGGGACACAAGATACCCTGATGTTATGCTGTTCCTCTAACCCTGGGGTCTCTGGCAAGATCAACCTCTTACCACAAGTCAAATTTCTCCTTTGTTCCAGTTACAGAGTTTATAGTTGTGGTTAACAGAAAAAAGCACTGGGAAAAACAGATCTGTACCATTTTGTCTAGACTGGAAGTTTAGATATGCTGTTTTAACAAAGAGAAATTAGTTTAATGAGTTGATTGAGCAGATATTGAAATACTGAAAAGACAGAAGGGAAACCCTGATGTTTCACAGACATATTAACTGCAGGAAGCTACTATCCTTTAAGATTGAAGATATTGAAGGGAGATTTCAGGCTATTAGAACCAAAAGACTTGGAGGAGGGAAAGCCTAGAGCTGACACTCAGACCTCTGAGGCAGGGGTACTGCTTAACAGGAGCTTGGAGGTAGGATCTCACAGAACCCAGGCTGATTCTGGGAGTGTAGAAAAA
The DNA here is from genome assembly GCA_026826555.1 of Tolypeutes matacus. NCBI lineage: Eukaryota > Metazoa > Chordata > Mammalia > Cingulata > Chlamyphoridae > Tolypeutes > Tolypeutes matacus. The sequence goes on along the minus strand of JAKSZT010017719.1, from coordinate 13,025,404 downwards.
CATGGAATCTGGGACCAACTGTTTCTGTCAGGATGGAGGAATGTTGATGCAGTGACACTGACAGGAATAGGACATAAACATGAAGGAAGAAACCTTTCTTCATCCCCTACTTTCTAGTCTCCTAATACTTCTTTTGGCAGAGCCTAACAGGGATCCAGAGTAAAGAGGAGAAATGGGTTGTGTGCTGAGTCTCAGCCCCAGGATCACAAAGAAGAAAAAAGAACAGAAGATATTATTTCTAGAGCTAACTCACTTCCTAGTGGCAAGATGGCTGCCAATTGCCAGACCTCTTGACCCTTGTACCAGAGCTTATTCCCTTATAACTGGAGATTCAAGTCTGGCTATCATCAGAATCACAAGAGGAAGTTTTAAAATGTATACACCCAGTGCCCCTCCCAGACCTATAGGAGCTAAGTTCCAAGGGTGAAACCGCTGTATTTTTAAAATACTGCACAAATACCCCCTGTCCCCTATCCCATTTCCTGGCAGTCTCCTCAAGAACTAGAATCAATGAAGCTCACTCCTTTTTTTTTTTTTTTAAGTGTACTTTCTGTCTTTGGATAGATTGGGAAATTTCAAAGGATGCTTAGAAAATAGACCTAAGGTTTCCACACAGCAGCCTTTTATTTTTACTAGGAAGAGGGACAGCTCTATGCTGAGCTAGTGTTTCCTTTTGCTTCTCAATCAAAACTGAATGACCAAGGAAAACACAGCAGCCAGAGAAACTAAAAGGAATCTCCCTAAAACTAATTTTAAGGACATAAATTGCTGCCTTCTTTTCCTTGCCTATCCAAATCTTATTATATTTGGCTTAGGATTGACTGGCCCAAGTAATAACTCCTTCCATAAAGCCATCATCTTTCTTCCTAGTAATTTTGATCTGTTCCTGTGCTGTGGACCCCTGAGAATATACAAAAATTTTCATTCATATATGCTGTCTTTGTGGTTCCCTAATTATTTAAAACGTGCAAATTTTTTTTTTAAGAAAGACTATCAACACAAAAGGGAAGAAGGAGTAAGGATGTAAACTCATTAGCCTGGACTTGGGTTGACTCTGTCATAAACTCAGTATGTGACCTTGTTACCTCATTCAACCACTCTGGGCTTCAGACATATCCATAGGGAACAAATGGAGTTTTCTTATGCTCTCAAAGAATCACTAAGAAGATAAATGAGGTAATGGACATAGAAATGCAAACTGAAGAGTACCATAGAGATGCAACATATTGTTAATGTCCACCAAGAAGGGTTTTTAGACCATGTTTCTATGAATGAGCATGAGGTTCCCCATTGCTTAGCAACAAAATCCAAACTCCTTGACAGGCTTTTAAGAGCTTCCAAGAGTTGTTACCCACCTGCATGTCCAACAATAACCTTTTAGTTCATTCACTCAACTAATTATTATTGGTTGCCTCTATGTTCCAGGGCCCAAACTGGACATTGGACAAACAGTGGTGGACATGACAGATAGTCTCTGATCTAGTGGAGCTTGGTATATGGCAAGAAATTGAATAATTATACAAGTGTGATAGGTGTCACAATAATTCGTTGCAGAGGGTTTTTGGAATGTCTAACATGGGGTCTGACTTCTTCTAGAAGGTTGGGAATTCATCCCAAAGAAGGGACGTTATAATCAAGTTAGAATTTGCTAGACTAAGAGGTGGAGAGGGAAGAGAATGTTCTAGGCATAGGGATCAGCATGAATGTGGTCCAGAGTGGGAATGAGCCTGAAACATCAAGGAATTGAAAGGCCTTTGAAACTACAGAAAAGAGCAATCCTGAGGGGCCAAATGAGCAGAAGAGGTAGACAGGGTGTCCCTTAACTCCAGGCAAAGTGGCAAAGCAAGCAACTCACTATTTGCTAAGACCTGAAGATAAGTTCCTGCCTCCTTGCTCTTTCCCCTACAGATCTCTGGACCTTGATTGCCATCCACCTCATCCCCACTTCTGGTATGCAGAGTCTTTACCTCAAATTCCAAGTCTAATGCCCTATTCTTCCTGTTCCTCCTCTTTCCCTCTTGCATCACTGCTATGGGCAGGCACATGCCCTCAGCATCCCTCTCTGCATGTTACACGTGTGAGGCTTGCTGAAGGTAGGGGCCATGGCATTCTCATTTTGCATCCCTACTGCCTGGCTCACTGCATTTGTTTCCCTGATATAAGGATGCCTTTAATCCTCACTCTTAATGCCTTTTATTAAACTCCTAACAGGAGTTGTCTGTTGGATTAATTAAGTAATGGGAAAGGGGAAAATACCATCTAAGAAACAAGCAGGGACTGGACCAAGAAGAACATGACCTGAACTCAAAAGCTAAGGCAAGCCACGAAGGAGCTAGCAGCTGATGCTGCCAGCTAACCACAGTCCTTGCTGCTGGGCTATGAGACCTTTCTTGAAAGAGGATCTGAGCAGTAACAGTGATCATTAGCCAATGTTGGGCATTCATCAGCCAATGCTACCTCTGTTTGTGGACATTAGACATGCAGCAGGATGTGCCCATCTCACTATAGTGGCATCCAAGGGGATTTCATATTGTCACGGGCATTTCCCAGCCAAGGCCTCAAGTGCGAGCCACTGGCTGTCACATGGCCTCAACCTGTTATGAGCTGCCAGCCCAGCACTTCCCGAAAGCATCAGCTGTTGGCACCCTATGGACAGCCAGGTCCAGAGAGCATCTGCCATGTTCTGAATCTTGTCAGGGGTCAACACTACCTTGACCCCACTGGTCCAGGGGGTCAGGCTGATGTCATAGGACCTCTGTGGCATCTGTCAACTCCAAAGATTGCTTCAAATGCTGTGAAGAAGACAACAAATGGAACCAGCCACCAGGACAGCTAGCTGTATGTCAGGTATATCCCTGTGTGCTGCAAAAGAGCTCACCCTCTTTCTTAGAGTAAGCATTTAAAGCTAAAATGTATATGCTTGCTGGCATTCAGACTTGATAGAATGTGGGGGAAAGTTGGCATTTGTGAGTCAGAAGGCACCCATGTGAGTTGGAGCTCTAATGTTCATGCCAGCTTTGTGACCACAAGCAAGTCACGTCCACTCTCTGGCCTTCGTTTCTCTTCATAAAATGAGCAGGATGGCATGAGATTTCCAAAGTTTTTCCTGGTCTAACATTCTAGAATTCCCCCTTGTGGAGTCAACAGAGAGCAGGGATTATGTTAGGTCCTTTCACATACATTATCTGTTTTATCCTCACAGTTCTGAAAGGATGATTTCAATATTCTCAAGTATCCTGTGTTCCTGACAAGGAAACTGAAAGGTGTGTGTGTGAGAAGGGGAACTATTCCTAAAATTGCATACATTTACAAGATAGCCCTGGGAATTAAACCCAGCCTGCCTGACTCTCACAACATATCTCCTGACCTCTGAAAGCTGGGTTGCTTTCAGAAGAAAGCATCCCAGCCAGATAGCTGGAGCCTGCGGAGTGCCCTGTGTGTATCTCCAGCAGAAGGAAGGAACACAGAATAAGCTGTAGAAGAAGGATTGAAATGGGAGTGAAGACTGAATAGCCTAAAGGAATGTAGGTGCCAGAGGCAGAAGCGTTTTAAAAAGAGGTAGATGCCCACAAACCTGGGCTGTTTGATTCTGGTCCAGCCTTGACACTGAGGGATGGATTAGGAGACCTGATAGCCACCTTTCATGTTTGAGAAAAAGAGCAAAAGTTCGGAAATGAAGATTAGCTAGATTGAGAGGCATAACTCAATGATAGTCATTGTCTTCTTACAGGTTTTCTTGATAAAGTAAAAAATGGAACCCCTACATTTTAGAGATTATCTTTTATTGGAGATGTTGTTTCATATTGTCTCACATAATTTGCACAAAAATAATTTCCATTGGTGAAACATTATGAACCACATTATGTACATGAGAAAACTGAAGTCAAGCAAAGAAAGGAAACAGTGTTTCCTGTTCCCTAGACTTAGCAGTCATCACACCTCAACAATATGGCAGTGCCTGCTGGTTGTCTAACCAATAACCATGTACCTTTTTTCCTTAGAAGCACATTCTAATTTTATTTGAAGTAGCAAGACATCAAGCAAAAAGATTCTATTTCCTGCCCTCTCTTTCAACTAGACAGTACATGAACTTTTCGGGGGAGATTCCTAGAAGGAAACTGAATCACTGAAGGTGGGTTCTTTTTTGCCCCTCTCCCTTTCTTCCTTTCTATTCCCTGGCCATGAAAAGTTGGCACTCCAGCCATCATCTTAGGCTGTTAGGTAATCTTAAGGACAAAGGACAAAAGTCACACACTGAGACAGAGAAGCAAAAATATAATGGAAGCTGGGTCCCTAGAGACCCTGGCCTGCCTTTCCATGAAATTATTGTACATGAGAAAGAAATACATGATCTTTGAAAAGATCATTATTCGGAGGATTTCTTTTATATGCAGCTAAACCTAATCCTATTGCAACCAGATGGCTTAATTCCGGAAGTGACACAGGAAGAAGATATTCTCTATCTGCTATGCAACTGGGTTCTTTCACTTGTTCCACATGGCCACAAGAAAAAGGAAGGAACAATAGGTGGCACATAATTCATCAGATTAAGGAAGCCATCAACTGTAAGACAGACTATCATTTTATGTGTAATCAACAAAGAAAAATGTTGCCAATTACACTATGACATGCCATTGATTGTAAGATGCAGATCGATGTCAGAAATGTTAAAATGTGAAGGGAAAATGCTCTGAAATATAGTGGCTTGGGAATTTAGCAAAGCACAGAGTTTAGGTTTAAAGTTCATCAGGTCAAACCATCCTCCCATCCCTATTTTAAAGAAAGTCAAAATGAGACCCAGCAAGGGACAGTGACTTGTCCAAGTTCAGTGACAGAACCAAGATAAGAATCTTGACTGCAAATTGAGACCTCTTTAATAGATCCCAACCGAAACCAAATTTGTGCTTGTGTTACTTTGACCACAGTGACATGGTTATTTAATCAAGCCCTGTTCCTGCTTTTCCCCTAGAATATGCAGCGTTGAATAGGCCCTCAGCCCTCCTGCCAGGAGCCCACCACACAGAAGTGGACTCAGCAGCCAGGAGATGAGGCAGAGTGGGAGCAGACTGCACAGCAAATTCATGTTCCTGTGTTACAGGGTGCCTTCATTAGTCACACAGTAAAAAGGGAGCATTAACTTGGGCTCATGTCATGGGCTGCCATGAAAAATACAATACACTGGGTAGGCTTAAAGAACAGGAATGTATGGTCTTAAGGTTTTGGAGGTTAGCAGCCCAAAATTAGGTCTTGCCAGGCCATGCTTTCTGCTGGCGTCTATAACGTCTGGTCCTGGCTTGCCGCAATCCTTGCGGCTCCTTGGCTTGCATCTCTGCTCTGTCACCTGGCTATCGGTCTCCTGGGCCCCCTCTTTTTGGCTTTCTCTACTTGCTGGCTTCTATGGACTGACTGTGTCTGGAATTTCTTCTGTCTTATAAGGACTCTAGTCAAATGGATTAAGGCCCACCCCAATTGAATTTGGCCTCATCTAAATACGATCTTTGAAGATCCTGTTCGCAAAGGGGTCCACATCTTTAATCACAGCATCTTCAAAGGTCTTATTTGCAAATGAGTCACACCCACAGGAACAGTGAAGAAAACTTGAATATGTCTTTTGTGGGTAAATGACACAATCCTAACAGAGGGCTTACTCCTTAGTCAGCAGCTCTGCAGGAGATGGAGACTGCCAGGTGGCCTCAAGACTTAAAAGCAGAAGCCTTCTGAAACACAGGACATCGAGGTGGGACAGCAGCGACTGACAGCTGGGACCCAAGGGGGCCTTAGGTCCAATCTCTTCTCCCTCCTCCTACAGAGTAAAGAGACACATTGGAGAAAGGCAGCCACCACAGGGGCTATGGCCAGCTAGACTCCCAGAGTATCAGGGATGGAAGGAGTGTGAGAGGCCATGCATATATAAAGACAGAAATGACCTTTGTCACTCATAATTTGATTTGGGTTTTAGCAAGACCCTACTGGTGATGGTGCACTCAGGCAAGGAGAGTCATTGCAAAAGTCCAGACAAAGGTAGCTGGTCTTGAACTCAAGTAGTGAAGATAGAGAGGATAGGATGATCCAAGCAAGCATCAATTGCAATGAATCCTTCTTTTAGACTCTGGATAAATAAGGTATGAATGACTAATATCATTGTAGATTCCCAGTTGCACCTGCATTTATATAAGGAATCCAAGTCATAAGCTAAATGATGAAGCTGGGATGGCAGAATTTCAAACATCATCCAGAAGGTGAAGCAACCCCTGAGCCACTGAGGACTCCAATTGATACTAAAATCCTCAGCAGTCTTTCTTACTCTAAAGATGCTTGCATGAAAAATAAACACGATTTTTCTCTTTTTTTTTCTAGCAAAACTCTCAATGTATATGTGTTTATGTGTGTTCATGTGGAATAAGATCTGAATTAGTGAAACTTTCACACAATAAAGCAATATAGAGAAAAGTGGGGGATTCCTTTACAAAATATACAATAGCATCGATTGATCTTGGCATTGAAAAGCAGATATGTTCAGGAGGCCTGCTTTAATGTGTAAGAAGAGTTTATAATTAGCAGAAGACTTGAAAACGGGTCCTCCTTGGGTACTTAGATCAAATAAGACGGAGTTCATGAAAATACTTTAAAAACTAGAAAGCACTATAGGCATGTTTTCTTTAATACAATGTAATTATTTGAAATGGATTTTTTCTTGTAGTGCACTGATTATATTGCAATTGAATCCTCACCACAATCAGAATTAGAATTATTGTTTTTATTTTAGAGATGAGGATAAAAGTCTTAAAAAGTAACTATCCTGGAAAACAGATTTGGCTTAAGCGATTGGGCTCCCATCTACCATATAGGAGGTCCAGGGTTCGGTTCCTGGGGCCTCCTGGTGAAAAGCAAGCTGGCCTGCATGGCAAGCTGGCCTGAGCGGAGAGCTGGCCCATGCTGAGTGCTGGCCCACGCAGAGAACTGGCACATGCAGAGAGATGGCACAGCAAGATGATGCAACAAAAACAGACACAGAGGAGAGACAATAAGAGATACAGCAGACCAAGGAGCTGAGGTGGTGCAAGAGATTGAGCGCCTCTCTCCCACTCCAGAAAGTCTCAGGATCAGTTCCCGGTGCCACCTACAGAGAAGACAAGCAGACACAGAAAAACACACAGAGGGCAGACAGCAAGTGCAAAAACGAGGGGTGGCTGGTGGGGGGTGGAATAAATAAATAAAATAAATCTTAAAAAAAAAAAAGTAACTATCCCAAGGCAGTGCCTTTCCCAGAATTGTATAGTACTATCTCAAGGTAGGGTCAGTGGACAGGGTATTGGACTCCCAAACTCAAAAATTCTTCTTTGTGGTTGATCCCCAGGAAAAGGAGAAAGTGTTGATATTTATTGAGCACTTTGTATGGCCCTGTGAAACTTTTAAGTGTCATCTTATTTAATCCCAGAACAAGCCTAAGAGGCAGGTTATTATTATTATTCCCGCTATACTGATGAGGAAACATGTTCAGAGAGGTTAAGAACCTGCCTAAGGTAATATAGCAAGGAGGTGGCAGGACCAGATTTCAGACCTAAGTCGGTTGTGCACCAAAATCACAGCTAGCTTTTCTCAGTCCAGAACTTGTTCATCCCATAGGCATGAATATGCATTTGGTTTATTTGGAATAATAGCACCTCACAGCTCCCCTGGGGAAAAGAGGACCTGGGGGTACCTTCAGTATGGATGGATATTGCCTTGCCAGGAATTCATTTATGGAGTAAGCAAATGGTCTCCCTCTCTCTGTAAACTTGCATTCTGCCAAATGAATATATAATGAGGCCTTCAGAACATTGAGACATTATTTTCCCTGCAAATCCTGGACCATTTAGAAGGAGAGCAGACCTTGTTTTGCTTGGCAGGGGAGCTGTGCTAGTGATTCATTCCAAAGCATAAAAGGATAGTACAGAAACAGTCACTGGAGAAAAGGTACAAGAGCCAAGAGGAGAAGGCAGGGTCAGGGGTGAGAGGGGAAAAGGAGGGAGGAAGGAGGATGGGAAGGAAGGAAGGAAGGAGGAGGCTGCTGCTGTGAGCACTGGGCAGAAGACACCTTTGAAATGCAGACATGGGGTCAGATCTCAATATAGCAGCTGATCCTAAGCTTCTAGAAAAGGAACTGGAGTTAGCCCTTCTGCTCGGTCAGAAAGGCAGCTGGAAGATGGTGATAAAAGAAGGACCACTCTTTCCCGCATTTCACACAACTTGAATGCCTCAGTATGCAGAGGAGAGAAAGGGTGCTGGGCCCAAAGACAGGGGTGGGCCGGATGGAGGGAGCAGCTTGAAAGCTGATCAAAAACGCTTTCAAGTTAAGATTAAACTCCACAGATTGCAGGAGGCCAATTTAATGGAAAATGTTCCCTGTCCTCTCTGTCCCCTCCCCTGGCTTCCCATGGGAAGGGAACTAGTCTGTGATGTTGCTCATCAGAGGATACCCCTGGGTACCAGATCTTATCCAAATGAGCAGCTGTGAAAGGCTGAAAAGAGATAACTGAAAAAATATATAGTTTACAAAGTGTTGAAAGCAGAGCTGGGTGGGGAAGAGGGATTTTAATTATCCTGCATCCTTCTTGTGGAGGGGCAGGAAGTCCAGGGACATTTAAAGGCCATTAACTCTGAAGGATAAAGGTGGTGGAGAGAAGGCATACTTGGCCTGGGAAACAGTATTTCCAGATTCCATCTCAGCTACTTCACTTTTCCAGGCCTCAGTTTCTCCAGGAAGAAAACTGAAAGGATGGGGCACTGTTGAGATTGTGCTATTCAAGACGATGCACATGGTGGTTAAGCCTACGGGATCTGTTCAAATCCCTCCTCTACCATCTATAACTGTGTGACCCTGGACAAGTGCCTTAACCTCTCTGAAAAGATGGTGATGATAGTTTCTACCTGTTAGGGTTATGGCGAGGATTAAATGAGTTGATCTAGGTGAAGTACATGGCTCATAGTAAGCACCCAATACAAGCTACAGTCATCAATATTGCTAGATGATTCAGAAATGCTGGGATTCAGGGGTCCTAGGGTAGAGCTTTGAGACCCAATGCTGTACATTACTCAGTTCATTCCTAAGGCTCAGTTTTTCCATCCATAATAAGGGAGATGGAGATATTAAATGAGGTGTATGACTACAAAGCACTCTGTAAATATTAGGTCAGCATGGGTTGTCACTCATTATCAATACTATCTGCTAGCGCTAAAAGACTTCCCGCACTCTAAAATTCTGGGTTGATATTCTACACCTTTTAGGGTCATGTCTACAAAGCCCCCTGTTCTAGCAGCCCCTGCATACACCCTCCCAGCTGACCAGATGCAGCATGTGGCTCGGTATCGTCCCAGAATGCCCCAGCAGCAAGTAGGATGGCACGTCTCCAGCTGGGCAGCCGTGAAATCGGAGGCAGAACCAAGTGCGGCTAATTGGATGTCCTGCAGGGCCTCTGCAGACCAGGCCTCCACCCTGCCAAGGAAACCCCACAGTCATTAATGGTCACAAACAGCAGAACGTTTCCTGCCTCCACCCCTCCAGTGGCCAGGCTGCAGGACTGCTCGACCTTGTGAAGAGGCACGGTCAAAGCCGTTGCCGCCCCAAGGAGGGTGGAGCAGCTCTAACCTTTTCTCCTAACCTCCAGCACGGAATGGCCTTTTCCGTGCTGTTGGAGCCGGTGCCATATGGATGAAGGAGCACTGGACACAGAGGACCCCACCGCTGACACTCCCTGCACCATCTTCCAAGACATTTCCCCTCTCTGGACCTCAGGCTCCCTGTGGCGGCCTTGGACCAATGATTCCTAAACTATCTGGAGCACAGTGTTCTGTGTATACTTCCAGCCCCAAAGTCAGCCTTGTTTAGGACGGCACACAGATGCTGAGGAGGCCTCGCGAGCCCAGCCTCCTGACGTCTGTGCCATTGTGCAATCCCCTCCCCTAGAGGATGGGTTGGACCAACATGGCAAAGATGATGGGATGTTATTTACGTGCTCAAGTTATATAAGATTGTAACGTTTGTCTTGCTAGGAGCAGCTTTCCCTGGCTGGTATTGATAAAACGAGGGCCCTGGGTGGGGAGGGCCATGTGGCGAGGTGTCACCTAGGATTTGAGGGCAGCCAGCAGCCAGCAGCCCAGAAGAAACTGAGGCCCTCAGACAAATGCAAGGAGCTCAATTTTGCCAAGACCACATGAGCCCACAACTACCAAGTCAGGCCTTGAGGTGAGACCACAGCCCCAGCTGGCACCTTAAATTAAGTCTTATGAGACCCTGGAGCAAAGGGCCAGCTAAGGTGTGCTCAGATTCCTGACCCACAGAAACGGGGAGATTATAAATGCGTGTTGTTTTAAGCTGCTAAGTTTGTGGTCATTTTCTTGCAGAGCTAAAGAGAACTAATGCAATAGGATAAGATGATTAAATAATGTTACTATGGAGATACAGCATAAATGATTGTTGAGTGGAGTATGATAATTAAGGTAGTCAGAATATAACAGAGAAATCACTCAGTGCTTCCCTGTCAAGGCAATTTCCCTATACACAGTGCCAGCCACCCTGTTTTATATCATATGATCTGGTCCCCCAGCCCTACTCCCTCAAAACATGACTCAGCACTGTCCAATGGGACTAGAATGCAAGCCACATGTATAATTTTAAATTTTCTAATAGCCACATTAATGAAGTAAAATGAATTTAAATATTACATTTTGTTTAACCAATAATTTTAAAATATTATCATTTCAACATGTGACCCTGGTCACGTTTCTAGTGCTCAACAGCTACTCTTGGAGGGTGATGATGGGGTCAGTGTAGAGTTGACTGGACACCTGCCCAGAGGCAACGAGTCCTTAGATTGGCCATCGGTCAGGGAAGGAGCCCCCTGAGCTCACCTGACAAGATGAGCTGGACCAGTCACGTTGTTTCTCTAGGCAGTGTGAACTAAGAAACATGAAAAGATGCCAGTCTGTGTTAGGAGCTGCAGCTGAAAGGGGAAGATGGGAGCTGCAGGAGCCGTGACGGGGTCTCAGAAACTCAATGGAAGCAGGAAACAGCAAATGGTAGCAGAGTGCAGTAGATGAATGTTGTGCAGCTAGAGCTGTTGATGGCAGTCCAGTGGAGTAAAGAAACAACCCTTCCCTCATTCATTCAGTAAAGACATGTGGAGTGTCTCCCATGGGCCAAGCAATGTGCTATGTCCTGGGAATACAGTAGAGACCAAAACAGATACAGGCCTTTCTGTCCCAGAATCAACAGTCTTCTGGGAAAAGACAGATGTTGAACAAATAGTTCCACAAGTAAGTATGCAGCTGCAAAGAGAGAGAATTGCAGGGCTACCTAACTTGTCCTGGGGGTCAGGGAATAGACCTCTGATGAAATGACAAGGAAGCCAGGTCCTGAAAAGTGAGCAAGGGTTTTCCTGGTGACACGAGGAGCCAAGTGTCCAAGCAGAAACAAGCAGGAAGGCTCGAGTGGGGAAGAGCTGGCCCCACGGTGAGCAGGAGCTCCCTCTGATTCGAGATGGGGCCGTGAGTGGAGGATGGAGAAGCAGGCGGGAGGGCCATGTGGCCATGCAGAGCCTCGAAGGCCACACTGGGGGAGCCCTGGACTCCTGCTGGGGGTCCAGAGGCTAGCACGCATCCAGAACTGCCTGCCCCTCCCAGGCTCTTTGGGACCCGGTCTCATTCTTGAGTCCTGGTGCTTTGACGATTTCTGTGAGACCCCTGACCGCTCCCCATTTTAGATCCTCGTCGTCTTTATAATCGATTCCTTTTGTTTGAACTGGCGGAAGTAGGTTAGCTCCAGCCAGCAGCACAATCCACTTTGCACCTGGCCAAGGGCTCCAAACCTGCGTCAGCAGCTTCAGTTAATGCCCACGATAGAGGCCCGGCCCAGGGTGAGGTGGGCGAAGGGCTGGGGTGCGAATGTGAGGAGGCGCTCCCATGCGCCATGCCAGGGCTGGCGCTGCACTTACCTCCTGCACTCACCTCTCGACGTTCTGTGCCGTCGGGGCCTCGCCCGCCTCACCCTGGGCCCAGCCCTCCTCACAAAGACCCTGTGAAGTGGACTTTACTGCCCTCAGTTTATCCATGAGATGCCCAAGGTCACCAACCGGCAGCGCCCTGAGGAGCTGAGATTATTGCAGAGCGCCATCTCGCAGCGGGAGAGGGAAGAGAAGTGGTCATGGATAAGGGCTACCGGGCTCCAAGTGTTTTGCAAACATGGTGTCCTACGATTCCTCCCAACCACCCAGTGAGCTGGGTGTTATCGCCTGATCTTATAGAACAGGAAGCTGGAAGTCGTCGAGCTTAAATGGCGTGCAGCTGCTTAGCAGAAGAAGTGAGTTTTAGACCCAAGTCTAGCTGACTCCAAAAGTGCCATCTTGTTAGGCTCCAAACTGACCCCCAAGATACAAACTTGAATTGGACCACCTCTGCCCTCCCAAGCACTGTGATTATTGTTCGTTAAGAACTCGATCTTCCCCACAGCCTGAGAGCTCCTAAGGTGGCCTCCCCAGCCACCCAGCACAGGCTCTGGCATACAGTAGTTGCTCAATAAATTGTTGTTTGCATGAATAGTTCAGGAGCCAAAGATGTCAATACTCCCCTTCCCCTCTGGTCTCAGTTCTCTGAGCCTTTGAAAATATCCAGTTTGACTGAGAGAGCTAGTAAATGCCGGAGGATGCTGGGCTACCCTCACCTTAGACTAGCAGCGGGACCCCTGAGCACGACGGTGCAGACTTGCCTCCTCCCAGCAGGCAGGAAGGAGAGGAAAGCCACAGAGTCACAGGCAAAGGGTTGGCTGACGAGTACTTGGAGGTGAAAGTCCCAGCCAACCTCAACCAATGTGGCCTGGTGCTCACAGAAGACAGAATCGGCAAGGACTGGAAAGGATAAAATCACCAACAGAATAAGAGCAGGTATTTTAGTTTGCTAAAGGCTGCCAAGGCAACATGCCAGAAATGGGTTGGCTTTCACAATGGGGATTTATTAGGTTGCAAGCTTACAGTTCTGAGGTCATGAAAGTGCCCAAATCAAGGCATCCTCAGGAGAGGCTTTCTCCCTGAGCAGCAGCTGTGGGCAATCAGGCACATGTTGGTACCTGCCGATATCTGCCTTCTCCTCCAGGCTCCATTGCTTCCAGCTTCTGGCTGCGACTGCTGTGGCTTTCTCCTATGTTCCACTGATTTCAGCTTCTTGCTCTGGTGGCTTTCTCTCTCAGCTTCTGGGAGATTTTTCTCTGTGTCTGCAGCCTCCTTTCTTCATATTACTCCACTTTATAAAGGATTCCAGTAAGAGGATTGAGACCTACCCTGGGTCATAACCTACAGAAGTGATCTAATCAAAAGGAAGAGCCCTTAACTGACTCTAATAAAAAAGTCCCATCTACGATAGGTTTATGTCCACAGGAATGGGTTAGCTTAAGAACATAATTTCCTGGGGTTCACAAAAGGCTCAAACCACCACAGCAGGTAAAATAAATTTCAAAAAGCAAAGACAAGCTGCCATTGTTGTTTATTGCTCTCAGTCTTATTCCTGATTCACTGAGTGCCTCACCCAGTAGAAGATAATAATACATATTGTTGAATAAATGAATGGTTGAATGAATGAATGGCGGCTGAGAAGAACCCTAGACAAGGGATCAGGAGAGCTGGAATCTAATCCCAGCTTCCTCAAACCAGGAACTGGTCCTTTGACTGCAAGTCTTCTTTGGGGCTCAGAGATTATCAAGGTGCAGTAAAGAACTCTGTCAGGTAAATTCCTACAGTGGGGTCGCCTAACATGAAGTCCTGTTTTTCCTGTTTGTGTTGCCGGTTCATAATCCCATGTCTGCATCAGTCATTCCTTCATTCATTCTCTCAACTCGCGTTTATTAAGTGCTGTGTTAGTTTGCTTGGGCTGCCATAACGAAGTCCCACAAACTGGATGGCTTACAACAGAAATTTACTGTCACAGTTCTAGAGGCTGAAGTCCAAAATCAGGGTGCCAGCAGGGCATGCTCTCGCTGATGGCTCGGGGGGAGGATCTTTCCTTGCCATTTCCTAGCTTCTGGGGGCGGCCAGGAATCCTTGACGGTCCATGGCTTGCGGCCGCATCGCTCTGCTCTGCCTCCGTCTCCACGTGGCCTCCTCCCTGTGTGTTTCTTTTCTTTTTTTTATTTGTTTATTTATTTATTTATTTATTTTTACTTTTTTTTTTATTTTACCAGGAGATCCTGGGGATCGTGTTTCTATCTCTTTGTCTCTTCCCTTCTTATGAGGACACCAATCACATTGGATTAAAGGTCCACTCTACTCTGGTATGACCTCATTTTAACTAATTCCATCTGCAACAATCCTATTTCCAAATAAGGTCACATTCTGAGGTGGGGGGGGTGGGCGAGTTAGGATTTCAACATATCTTCTGGGGAGACACAATTCAACCCAATATGTGGTGAACTAAAGAGAAACCAAACACCCATACTCCTCTCTCTTGGTGCCAACAGTCTAGTCAAAGAGTCAGAAATAATTCAAGTGACTGCACAAATAAACTTGTACAGAAGTTACAACAGTGCTAAGAGCTATGAAGGCAAGTGCGGTAAGCTTTGCGGCATAGAACAGGGCAGCCAGGGCAGCCTTGGGGTATCAGGCCAGACTTCCTGAGGGGGTGGTGTCTGGGCCGAGAGCTGAAAGGAGGGTGCCTCCCAGGACCACTGCTCACAGGAGCAGGAAGCTAAGGGCCTTTATCTTAGCTCCACTGAGCCGCTTTTCCTCACTTAGAGGACGCACACCTCCCATGCTCTCATTCTAATTTAATTTGTCAATTTTTCTATGTCTTTATCACACTTTATCAAAATGTGTATCAGTGTGAGAAAGTGAACGTCTGCCACCCCTCCTGTGAGGCAACTGCAAAATTGAAATCCTGCGAAGACAGCAGCACGTTTCATATTTTAATTATTTTTGCATCTTCCTTTGCTGGGCTCTGCTTTTTGATGATTCGTTTCATTCCCCTCGAAAAGTTCCCACTCCCTCCCTGGCTGGAAAATATGCTGGTCTTTACCAATGCAGAAGCTGTCGATTGGAGAAATAGTGTGAGGGAAAGGTCTGCTCTCTTAGAGGTGATGGGAGAAGGCAACGTAAGCAAAAAATATATCTCAGAGCTCTGGAGCAACCTAAAGAGAAAGGAACTTAGAGATGAGCTTGAACTCCAATTGTGGCTGGAACACTAAGTGGCCAGATGACCTGCGTTCATGCTGTGGGGAGTCTGTCCTGGGTACTTTCCAAGGGCTGGCTCACTGAATCCCTACAACAACGCCACCAGGTGAGAATCACGACTATCCCCATCCACACGTAAGGGGAGAAACAGGGGTGCTGTGTGCATTGCCCCTGAAGCTGCAGCCAGTCAAAGGCCGAGGTGGGCAATCTACCCCAGAATCCCCCTTCTACCACTATGCTTGACTTCCTCAGTGTGTACAAAGGTGATGCCCTTTGAAATATGGGGAAATCGAGGCAGAGGAAGGATAGCCTCTTGCTGAAGCTCACAGAGTGAGTAAGTGGTAGAGTTGGGATTTGAAGCCAGGTGGTCTGACTTCAGGGCCCTGCCCTTATCCGCTATGTGGTGGTCTTTGAAGACGGCTGTACCTCTGCAAGCCTGGGTCCCTTTTACTGGTGTTGTGAGGGATTCCCACATGTGCTGTGATAGAGAGGTGAGAGCAGCAGGTTCTTGCCTTCCCTGAGATGGTGGTCTAGTGGGGAAGACAGATGTCCAGTAAACAAATGGTGGCAAGTGCCATGAAGGGCAAGAACAGGGTGCTCTGGAGAGTGGGGTGAGCCCTCAATAAAGTAATGAAAATGTTTTTTCATTGTTTGTAACAAATGTTCCACAACAATGCAAGGTGTTGGTGGTGGGGTGATATATGGGAATCCTGTATATTATGCATAATTGTTCTATAAACTCACAACTTGTCTAATAAGAATATCTAGGCAGTGTCTGGCTCATAGTAGAACCCATTAAGTGGAAGGGATTCCTTCTTTCTTTGTCCACAAATCATGGAAAGGATGAAGACAGGATGGGGGAGAGGAAAGGGGCCGTTAGGGTGGGTACACTAAATGCTTTTCTTTACATCACTGTTAAAGCACCATCTATGACAGAGAACTCACTACCTCAAATAAGGAATGAATCTATTATAAATAATAAAAAGACCAAAGTTAGGGAGGGGTTAGAGGTTCTTCATCTCTAAAAAATGGGTGAAATTACCTTCCCTGCAGAGTTTTTGTGAAGATTAAATGTTAGTTCACAATGGCTCTTACAATAGTGCTTAACCCATAGTAAGCAAATAATGAAAGCTAGTTAATAAGATCCATGTTGCTGCTTTTGCTACTGCTGTTATTATTGTGATGATGATGATGAGGGGGTGCCTAAGAGAACCAGTTTTAGAGTAAACAGTCCCACTTCCATTATTTACAAGCTACAAGTCCATGGACAAATTATTCACCATCTCCAAGCTTCAGTTTCTCCAAAGGTTATGCCTCTGACACGCTGAGCACTGTGCCTGGCTCATAGTATGTGCTCCATAAAGAGAAGCTCTTACTATTATTACAAAAGAGTGGACACTGAGGCCACTTCTGAGGACACGCATACACCATGACCTCTTTTTCCCAGAAGAGAGGGATTTGAGGGCTAAGGTATCAGCTGTTTCTTTAGTGGGTGACAGGCCAGAAACCATCTCTTTCCTATCATTATCCTGCCCCACTTCTTCTATCCAGGAAATGAAGGATCACTTTCTGACAACAAGAGCTGTCCAAAGGTGGAACTGCTGTCTGGGAAGGGAAGGAGCTCCCCATCAAGGAGGTGTTCAGGTTGAAAATAGGTAACCCCATTAGAAAGATGCTTATGGAGAGAATTCTCACCTTGAGTGGGGGAAGGAAAGGAATGAAATAAAAGCTGGGATGGTGGTATGGACTAGGCCAATGGTTGTCAAACTGTGTTTCAAGGAACCCTGCGGCTAAGCAATGGCCCCAAGGTTAGCCACAGAGGATGGGAGAAGCTCCAGACTCCTTACCCCCTGCTTCAATCACAGAATCCTCATTTTTATCATTGTTTTTTTGGATAAAGGCTGGCATCAGGTATTATTACAAAATCAGTGAGTTACAAAATACTACAAAAGTTCAGTGACTTCAATAATGAACATTTGTTTTCCACTCATCTGCTGGGCAGTGTTGATCTCATTCATACTCACTCTTCACCGGGAGACTGGATGGGGTCAGCTGGTGTAGCATGTTGGCTCTGCTCCACGTGCCCCTCCTCCTCCTCCTGGAACCAGTGGGATAGCCCAGGCATGTCCTTCAAATGGCAACAGCTGAAGCACAAGGGCACAAGACCAACTGTGCAAGCACTTTTTGCAATCCTCTGCTCCTGTTGTATCTGCTAATATCCGATTGGCAAATCACATGACTCTAATCAAATTCAAGGCCAAGGGATGGGACAGGTGACCCCACCTGTGGTGGAAAGGCACTGCAAGTGTGCATGGGCAAAAGGCCTGGATACAGAGAGGAGTGAAGAGTAGTTTGGGGCCACGAATGCATTCTAGCACAAGACTCTGTATGAGATCTTATTTATGAATAAAGATTCAGCAGTTTATAGAATAAGTTTGAAAACAACTGAACTGGATGTTGTCTAAGATCCCTCGAAGCCCAGAGATGCTATGCTGTAGATTCGAGTTCTCGATTTGCCACATGATGGCTGTGTGTCCTTGGTAAGTTACTCAAATTCTCTCAGCCTCATTTTCTCCATCTGCAGGATAGGGGCATTGTGACATTTAAATGGGACAATGTGGAAAAGTCCATGCCACATAAACTCACTTGCGGTAAGTGCTCAGTAAATGGCAGCAACAGTGACAATGATAATACTGACTTATGTGTGTTTTCATTGGTAGTAGGAGAATAGTCTGAAATATTAAGCATTTAATTCTACCTGCATACTTGCACCTTTCCTTGTACTCACCACATACCTCTCCTATATTTTAGACTATTTGGAAGAGCAGATACTTATCTTTATGCAAAGCCCTCAGAAGAAAGGCTGACAAATCCAAGAACACAGCTAGGAACACCGTAGTCATTTCCCTTTCTGAATGCGTTTGTTTTTATACCACAGAACTGAGGCTGCAGATTGGAAAGCTGAGACTTACAAATGCCAGGCTTTTGGAGAGGGAAGAATTGACTTTTTGGTATCCATAAACACGACTTTGCTCATCAAGACCTAAATGTGAAGGACCCAGAGCAACAAGTTGAAAGCATTAGCCACAGAAAGGGGTAGAAGAATGGACAATTTTCCCTCCACTGAGAAAGGAGATAAAATCTTGATGGGTTGATTGGAGGGGGAGAACCAGAAAAGACATACCTAGAGCTCAGCCCAGCTCTCTCACCCTCCCAAGAGGTCCCAGCTTCCTGAGCTAAGGTCTGGCTGTGGAAGTCTCTCCGTTACTTACTGCCCCAACAATATTGTGTGACAAACAGAAAAACTTTATGACATTCCAGTAAGCATCTATGCTCATGGAACTGCAGGTCAGCCAGTTTATTTAGACTGGACATGGTGGGGCAGTTCAGCCCCATGTAGCTGTAATACTCCTTGCATCTGAGGGCAGGCTGAAGACTGTTCTCTTGGTGACGGCAGAAGCACAGGTGGCAAATGGAAACACAGAAGGGCTCTGAAGGCCTAGACTCAGAAATGACATACTGTTACTTCTGACTCATTCCATCGAGAAAAGAAAGTCACTCAAGGTCAAAGGAGAAGGGGGGGGCATCTACTATGCCTATATGGGTGAAGTTCCAAAGTCACATGCAAAGGACATGGATATCAGGAGGGACAAAGACATGGGGCCAGTGATGCAAACTATTACAGGGGGTGTGATAAGAGCTCCACTGAGCTGCTTGGGGGGTTACAGAGCAGAGGGGACAGGTGTCTGTCCCCTGCACACTTCCACAGCCATAGCCATGGGAGATGTCCAGATTGAGGAGCTAGGGACAGACTCATAAATCCCATACACCCCCAGGTCATGCTGAGAAAGCAGCCAAGCAAGGGGGACCTGTGTGGGATGTCAGGACCTGACAACCGTGGTCCAGGAGAGGCCACCAACACCAATCAATGTATCTGGACAGAGGCCAATCCCCCATCATGGGACAAGTCATACCTCGTGGGGGCCCCCAAGAACCAGATGCTCTCCTGCCAATACCAAGTTGATAAAAGTAAGGGCCACTGGAGATCAGATCATCCTTCCCACTTTGGGGAGAAGGGGAGAAGAAGAAGAACAGAGAGAATCTTGGTCTGCTATATTTAAATCTCAAGTGGATAATATTTAAATCTGAAAGTCATTTAGTTATTTGAATATACAAGACAAAGCTTCCTGCCCCTGACAGAGATGGGAACTCATGAGCTACGGACAGTTTAAGAAATAAAGAAAGTTGCATCTAAGGATATCTTGTAGATGGTTGTGACTATAAATCTGCTACTTAATATGTGACCACTTCTCTACATTGTAATCACATTTGCTTTTGCTAGACTTTTTATTGCTTTTCATCACAAGATCAATTACATTGCTAATGGAAGCTTTTTGAAAGCTTATATCAAAGCCCCATGCAAAGGACAGAAAAGCCACCCTTACGGAGATTCTAGCTATGCATTGACCCACCCTGCTGGCTTTCTTAGCTCTCTCCTCTTCCTTGAGCTTTCACAAATACTGACAGATGCTTTTTTGCATTAACTAATGTGGATGGAGTCTCGTTGTCTAGCATTCTCCAGAGGAAGTTTTTAACTCCTAGCTTGGTGCATTTATTATGTTGCTTTTCTTTTTATTCGGTATTTCTCTGCAAGTTTATGGGAGGGGGTGGGATTTGGGGGTATGAGACCAGATTGGAACCAGGCTGTCCTCATTTGACTTACCAATATTTGGAAGACATTTAAGTTTCTCTTTTCTATTGGAATCAGAGTGAAATCCAAAATTCCTAGCTGTCTCTAAATACCAACTGACTAAGCTTAAAGACTCCCAAAATAAACAGCTTAGCATTCCGGAAAGTTACCAGAGACCTAGGGGTTTGGTAAATGAAGCACATACCTCTTGTGCTCCTCACTCAGATCCTGCTCAAGCATCCCCTGCATTGCCAAGGAAGCAGGCACATGTTTGTTTTATAACCAGTCAATAAGGGAGCGGTTTCTGACATTTTGGCTTGGGATGCTGGAGCCCCAGAATAGAATGTTGTGTTACTAAAAAGATGCAATCAAAATTAAGCTGTCTTAAAATGTTTTCCTTCCTCCTTTCCACCTGTCCCATCCTCACCCATCTTCAAGCAGCTGGTTCAAGTCCCACCCCTCCACCGTTGTATCTTATTTTATACCACATTAGCCTATACACACACCTCTTAGTTCTGGAGCACCATTTATTACAGGGTCAGCAAAACTTGGAAAGGATGCCACCACTCCCATTCCCTCCCCCATGCAGACATTACTAGTTGCTCCTAGCACTCCTTCTTGCTGATTTCGTACATAACCTCACCAGGCATCTTTTCATAATTCTCAGCTCTAGGTAGCCAGTACTAATCAATGACAATTGGCACTTAGCGTAAAACAAATTTGTGGTTCCAGATTTAGAATCTGTTTTGAATCTTTAGGCACTGAGAAAAAAATAAGTATAATAATAGCTATTGTCTGTTGAGTGAACACTGTACTAGATGTTTTTCAAATATCATCTCATTTATTCCTTTCACAACATTGCAAATGAATTATAATTTTCTCCCATTTTATGGATTAAAAAAAAAACTGGAGCTCAGAGAGCTGAGATACTTGCACATGGTCACACAGCTGGGAAGTGGTAGGAATGGAGTGTGAACCCAGTTCTATTTTATGTCAAGGCCTTTGGGGTTTCAATTTCTCCGACACACCACTATGCCCCACAGCTAGCTTGTCTACACCACGCCATGCTATTTCATATCATGGGGTCTTTACTTATCCAAGTCCCTTTCCCCAGGATGCCCTTCATCTTTTCCAACTGGAGGACACTTTCTTGTCCATAGACAACCAGCACCACAAGTACCACTTCCTGTAGAAACCTTTCCTGACTTGGAAATAACTCTCTCCACCCTACTTATACCACCTTTCTCTATCCTCTCCCGTTATCATTCTTTACTTAGTTGTCTGGGCTCGGTCCACTCCTATTTAATTTCTGGGACTCAACACACACACACACACACACACTACCTTCTGGCATTTTGTACTGACTATAGCAACAATAATATCAGATAGTTAGATGTTATGGAGTTTTATATGTATTGTACCCTCACCAGGCTTCTTTGATGCTCAGAGAAATAAAGCTACATGCCCAATGACACTTAGCTAGTAAGTTTAAGAGTTAGCACTCCATCCTGGTCCTCTCTGGATCCAAAGCACTAAGAAATTCCTTCTTGGGTTCTTAAAAGTCTTCTCCTCCAATGGCATCCTCTTTCCCTGCCACTTGCCATGAACTTCCAACAGACAAAGAAAAAGTCACCTCTAATATGTTCTCTATACCCTGATCTTTTCCTTTTCTCAATAAATCCATTTAAGACTAAAGCTTTTGATGGACAGTTTAATAGAGCTCTCCTTAAACCTGGCCACATTAATGATTTCTAACTGGCTAAATGTCAACTTCCGTAGCTCAGTAGCTATTTTACTTCCTTAACAATCAGTTTCACTTGGACTTCTTACTTGGTGGACAGGGCACAGTACTTTAATGGGTCATCACTAAGTCATGAACCTGGGATTAAAGCCAGGCTCACTGAACGACCTTGAGCAAGTCATTTAACCTCTCTGGACCTTAATGGCTGTAAAATGGCTCTAGCAATGCCCAGGTCTGGCCTACCTGTGGTAAGAGAGCATTTCATTGTGTCTGTGATGTTCTCTAAGCCCCTTGGAAAAAGGGTCTGGATAGATAAATAAACACACTGTATCTTTATTTTTAGGTATAAAAATCCAAAATTTCTCTGTACCAAATATTGTTTTGCTACCTTACTCTACTTGGAGAATACAGCTGTGTTCTGTTCCCTAAACTTTGAATGATCTATAATTTTCTGGAGACTGGAAGTTTTGTTTTTCTTCGGAGGCCGCTTTTCTCTCTTTTGTGAGCTAACACAAGCTGAACTCTCCTCTCTCAGAAAAGAAAAGGAAAAAAGGAAAGGAGCTCTATCCTGATTTTCATACATTCTGTTGCACTGGCACTATCATTCCCACTTTTTAGATAAGGAAATTGAGTCTCAGAGATGTTAAGATACTTGTCCAAGGTCACACAGCAAACAAATAGCAGAGTTGGGACCCAATTCTATGCCTTTGACCAGCAGGCAACACTGCCTCCTAATGGACAGATTGTTGGACAAGGTGAGGGCAGGGCAGTGTGAGGGTCTTTTGAAGGACAAGGGCAGCTTTTACTGTCCAGTTGCTGAGTGAGTTGAGGTAGTGAAAGCCTTTGAGTCCATGTAAAAAGCTGTAAGCAACAACCACTTTCATTTTTCTAAAAACTTTTCTTATGTTTAAATTCCCTGACTCTGGCCCAATTCCAAAGCCTCGGGTAATATGTTTAGATAATAAAAGTTGACATCCTGGGTCCTACTTGTGTGAAATTGCTGCTGCAGCTCAGTCCAATGTCCTGTGGGGAAAGTAAGAGCACAGAGCTTGGCGTAGGAACAATAGTCTTTATTAGATAATATCCCAAGACTCCAAGTGTACTTTTTGATACAGTGACTCTTCACCTGTTTGGGGATTAGATAATCTAACAATCTCACCTCTTCAGAACATGAGCTGGATAACATGGCACCACATCCAAAGACACAGGTACAGCTGAGTGTGTAAATGCTGTATCTCATTTAATCATCACAACCAACCCTTTTCGTAGAGAAGGAAACAAGCTCAGAGAACCTGAGTAACTTCTTTAAGTCCACACAGCTAGTCAGTGCCAGAGCTGGTCTGTCTACCCCAGCTCCATGTTTTTAATGACTCTGTCAAATGGAAAACAAGGAAAGCAATGTCAGCTGCATAACCAAAGGACATAATTTACCAGCCTGGGTGTTTCCAAGGCAAGCGCCGCCTACTCTTGATTGGAGCTTATTCACCCTGACCTCATGTAGAATTTTAACCTGTTTGGTCTTCTGGAAGCATCAGTGGAGAAGGCTGGGAGGAGATTACAGCTGTGG
This sequence comes from Tolypeutes matacus, assembly GCA_026826555.1. NCBI lineage: Eukaryota > Metazoa > Chordata > Mammalia > Cingulata > Chlamyphoridae > Tolypeutes > Tolypeutes matacus. The sequence goes on along the minus strand of JAKSZT010017719.1, from coordinate 13,002,215 downwards.
ACACAGCACTTACTGAACAGCAAGGAGATTAGTGGAGGGAGCACAAGACCAGGAACCAGGAGGTCCAGATTTTAGTTTGGATCAACACAAAGCAGTGAGAACCGAGAACTTGGGTTCTCAGCAGTGAGACAAAAAATTCACCTAAGTGGTCTCTGAGGATGCTTTAGGTTACAGAAGATAAAATAAAATAAAATAAAATAAATAAAATAAAATAGAATGTAGTCCCTGTTTTTGAGGAGCATACAGTCTCCTAAAGAAGACAGGTGCGATATATAACTTTAAGACAGGGTAGACAAAAATTAGTATTCGATAGAGGAAGAGGTGGAGGGTTGTTTTTGTGTTTTTATTGTCTTTAGTTTTGTTTTTGTGGGAGCCAAGAACGTAAGGGTTCATTCTGAACCAAGAAACGTCATAGCATAGTGCCTATTTCAAGGACAATGTGTGACATTGTTTTAAGTGCTGAGTGATAGTCATTGCTTTCAAATTAATGGCATAGGGGGGACTAAATCATTGGACAGGCTGTTTTGTTAAGTGTGTGGTGCTTAATATCTCAGTTATATGGACCATTTATCTATTCAGAAAGTCTCCTTCCTGGCCTTCTCCAGGCAGCCAAGGTTTATAGCACAATAGCTCAATGTTCCTACAAAAGGGACTTGTACTCAGGAATGGGTCTGGCTTGTTCTGTTATAGAAGCCTATTTATTTTATTCTTCTGAAATAAAATCCTGTTGTCTTTGATTCCCTCTTCTGAGTCACATGTAATTTGATTTTTTATTGGGGTTAGATTCTCTTTTCTTTGTTTTTTTTTTTTTTTTTACTTGTCTGAAATTTTATGAATGACCCAGAACTGATTCAGAGTGACAGTATAATTGAAGAGGTTCTAAATTAAGGAGAGCCCAATGGACCATGGAGAAACCAAGGGACCCTGAGGTCTGACTCTTGCCCCAACAGGCAGCCAGGTGGGGGTCTAGGCACCTCCTGCCCTTTGAACTCTGGTTATGGGCAAATTAGAATCCAGGGCTTGGACATCTTGCCATGACCAAGTCCCTACTTATCTCCCCAGCCCTTTTCTTCCCTACAGCCTCACTCAATATCATAGGCCACATTGAACTTTTTTGTTGTTGCTTCTTTAAGGCTTTAAGATGTTTCTTAATTGTCCAGACTTTATATCCCTCTGACTGGAAGTCATACCCACATCCCCCATTCCCCATTCTTCAGAATTATATTTATAATTCATAATCATTCTCTATTCATGTATTGCTCTCTCCAGACAGTCTTCCCTGATGCCCCTAATCTTTGGTGAGGGTCCTCCTCTGGGCCTCTTCAGGTCTACACTCCCTCCTTCCCATCCATTTGTCCTTCTCCTCGATTGGACTAGAAATTTTCTGAGAGTAGGGCTCATGACCGACTGCCTTGTTCACCTGCACTCTGCCACTTACCAGCTATGAGACCTTGAGACAGTCATTTAACCTCTTTGTGTCTCAGTTTCCTTATCTGCAATCTTGGCATAATAACAAAAGACTTGTGAATGGATTAAATATTAATACATACAAAAAGCTGGAACCCAGCCTTGCTTACAGTGCACAATAAATGCTAGCTACTGTTTTTACTTACCATCGTTTTCCCACACTCATCCCAGTGCCTGTGACATAATTTTTTTCCGTAAGTATTTTCAAGGAGTGAATAAATAAGTGTGGAGCTCTACAGTTTTCAGGAATCATCTTAGACCAGGAGGGACCTCAGCAATGAGCTGGTATATTTTTAAAATTGTTTTCTTTTACATTATTATTTTTTTAATTCAAGAAAGTATAAAGGGTAATAAAGTAAATAAATAGCCTTGCCAAACCCCACCTCCACCCCCAAATGAGATCATCCAGCCTTGAAGACTTGTCATATGAGGGAAAGAACCAAAGCCCAGGATGGAGAAGTGACTTCCTCAATCCTAGATGGTGAGTGTGTGGGAAAAGGAATAAATGAAACAATGTCCACGAAGCTCTTAGCATAGTACATGTCCGTCCTTCTGTGAGGCTCAACACATGCAGGTTCTCATTATCCTCACAGGGCCTGCTGAGGAGTCCCAGGCCCCATTCTCCTGCTACCTCTGCTGCCAGGCCTTCTTGCAGCCCCCAGACAGCATTAGCCATCCTTCCTTGGGACCACCAACCCTTTGCATTCCTCCCTCTCTGACCCTCACAGAAGCCTGGCAGTGGATGACATTACAGTTCATTCCTCTCTGTTCCACAGCCTCCAGCACAGGACACTGAGTAGGCACCGGTAATATTTGTTAGCTTAGCTTGTACTCAACCCCACTGTCTTAGTTTGCCAGGCTGCTATGACAAATAGCACACAATGGGTTGGCCTAAGCAACGGAAATTTATCATTTCATGGTTTTAGAGGCTGGAAGTCCAACATCAAGGAAATGGCAGGGCTTGCTGTCTTCCAGAGTCTGTGGTATTCCAGTGATGGCAATCCTCCATCATGTGACAATCTCTCTCTCTCTGGCTTCTCTTACTTCTGTGTCTACTTTCCTTTGCTTTTAAGGACTTTGGACATACTTGATTAAACATGCCCCCATTCAGTTTGGCCACATTCTGACTACTAATGGCATCTGCAAAGCTCTTATTTACAAACGGGTCCACACCCATTGGACCAGGAGCAGGGCTTGAGCCTGTCTCTGTGGGGTACATGATTTAATCCCCAGTACCTGCCATGGGTAGAAGATCAGTTGTATTTGTGATTGTAAAAGAGGCGGGAAGGCTTGCCTTTGGGTTCCCATGAGTTAGAGTCAGATCATGGAAAACCCAGGCCTGCCACCAGATGCCACACCTGCAATCATGTACTGCAAGCTGTCTGCACACAGGCACTGCTCTAAGTGTCCTGCATCCACTCGGTCATCCCAACAGCCCCATGCGGAAGGCACCATCTCCATCCTCACTTTGCAGATGTGGAAACTGAGAGCAGAGAGGCTGGAGGCCTTGATTGTGGCTACACAGCTTGAGACCCAGGTGAGTGGAGGTGCACACCCGAGCACCTAACACCACGCTCAACTCCCTCTCAGACTGCCTGTCTAAGTCCCTCTCCTCCGGGACCTTCAGAAGTCCAGCCTCTTGGCTGTCAGACTTTGTGTCCCATTATAACTCTGAAATTATAAACCTCTGATCTAAGAGCTTGTATGTTTTCATCTTTACCCCTGACCCTAAACATGACAATTACTGCTTTAACTCCTTGTAATAACTGACCCTGGGGAGTGGAAAGGACCTAGGAGGTCCCCAAGTCAACTCCATCCTCAACCTAGTAAGCAAGGCTCATTCCCTGATCCCCAGCCCCAGTTGCACATTGGAATGTCTTGGGGGAAGTTTTAAAAATAGAGACTCTCAGAGCCCATTGCTGCTCCCTCTCTGAACAGCCACTTCCCAATCTATAAAACAAGAAAAAAATTCTGAGTTTGTAGAGAGTTTAGATAGCCTAAATGGTAAGGTTGCCAGCGAATGGGGCACCTGATAGATATTCAATAAATCTAACCCCGCCCTTACACCCCCCACCCCTGCTTCAACAGTAATCCCATTAGTACATTCACTTGCTCTTTTGCTCTGAAAAGTTAAGCTAAACAGGTCATATACTGGTAGACTGTGATTAATTCAAGGGTTCTGGGTGTGAATTCTGACTTTATCTCTTAATACCTTTGTGACTTTGGACAAGTTGCTTAACATCCCTGAGCCTCTGTTTTCCCATGTATGAAGTGGGGCTGATACTGCAGACCCCATTAAGATCAGCGTTGAGGAAGATCTCATATGAAACACATTTAGCACAGAATCTGGTTCAGAAGAGCTGCTGAATACAGGAAAACTCAAATGTGAAACGTTCATATCTGTTTCTGCTGCCCGCATTTTATACACATTCCTGTTGACTCGGACCAGCAGCGTTGGGTGACTGGACCAGAATTTCAAGGAGTTTCAGTCCTGCAGGTGCCAAGTGAACAGATTTTTGTTTTTAAACTATAAGGATTTAGGACTTAATCCACAGGAAATGGGTTTGGCAAAGCACACTAAGGACCGGCACAACTTCTAACCCAATCTCCATCCAGGCCTTTATTCAATGATGCAAAATTAATTTAACAGTTGTCTCTGGCTGGGGCAACTCCAAGAAAAGGGTGGTCATTTCCAAAGCAGGAGATGGAGGGAGCGAGCACGGTAGACAAAAGAGTCAAGAGCCAAGTCTCTTCACAGGTCTGAGAGATGAGCCAAATCACAACAGGATAGAACTTAACAGGGATAGATGCTCAATAAATGCTGATTTTCAGAATGCTAAGTCCTGGTCCTGGGTCCCAAAAACCAGACACATAAATGCAGAATAGGGAAATGATGAAATGACTGCAAACAGTTAGGGAGCCTTTATGTCCTAGTCCCTGTGGGCTGATAGCAACTCTGAAGCCTGCCTGCTTCTACCATTTACCAGTTCAATTATTTATCTCTCTCTGTCTCAGTCTTCCCATCTAGAAAATAGGAATATAATAGTGTCTGCCTTACAGAAGTGCTGAGAAAATTAAATGAGACCATGCATGGGCCAGGTCCTGGGGTACAGAGAAAAAGAAAGCAACGCCTGTACTCAGGGAAGGTGGAGCTAAGCAGGATGGCTGAGAGAGGTGGTAATCAAGGTGCTGAGTCTGCACCCGAGATGTTATAGAGCAGGGGTCAACGTGGCAGCCCAAGGGCCAACCCCAGCCTGCTGCTTGTTTTTGTAAATAAAATTTTTTTGGAAAAGAGCCACGCCCATTTGCTTGCATGTTGTTTCTGGCAGTTTCATGTTACAGTGGCAGAGTGGAGCAGCTGCGACATAGACAGTCTGGGCTGAAATGTGTGAACTATTTATTAGCTGGCCCTTTACAGGTAACTTTTGCCAGCCCCTGCTTTAGAGGAAGAAGTTAACTCTGTCTTAGATACCAAGAAAGAAAAGAATTTTTTGAGGCCCTAAGACATATTGAGCCCTCTAAATATATTAACACATTTTTTTTTCTGTTGATGAATTTGAGGTTCTAAAGGGTTTGCTAAGCAGCCCAAAGTCATCAATAGATGTTAGAAGCAGGTTTTGAACCCAGGTCTCATGGCTCTACACTTTAGGCCCTTTTCAGGGTCCCAGATGTGCTAATGCAATCAGAGGGTGCTATCTGAGATGAAAGATGAATAGAAGCCGTCCAGGGAGAGATGGTGACTGAAGAATGAAGGAGGAGCCTAGAGACAGATAAAATAGCAGGAACAAAGTGTCCAGGTCAGGAGCGTATTTGGAAAATGCAAGGCAGCAGGCCTGAGGAGATTTGAGAAGATGATAGCAGGGGAGGGAAACGTTAAAGAAGAAGGAAGGAGTCCAGAGGATGAGCAATGGTTGTGGGAAAGCAAAGAATTGTCCCCTTGCTGCAAATTGTCTCCTGCAAGTTCTCCCACAAAGGATTCCAGGACCAATATACACAATCACAGCAAGTCTGGCATCATCGTGCCCAGTTATCTCATTGTACAGATGGAAAAACTGAGGTTCAGAGAAGGGGGAAACCTTGTCCAAGGCCACATTGCACATCAGTGGTAGAGAACCCAGGATCCCAAGCCCAGAGACCCCTTCCCATCACACCCATGAATATCGGTGAAATCTGCCAGCAGGGAGCGCTGGCTGATTCATCCGCCCTATAGGATCCTTGCAAATCTGTAGTCATTCGGTGAAGGTCTCCGTTTCCCTGGGACTGATTAGGTTCAATCCCATTAGCCATCTTGGGCAATGATGCCCCAGGCCCATTTCTAAGGGGTCACCACCCTGTTTAGGATGAGCGATGCCAGCTGGAGACCCACTAGTGCACCTGTGGTATTCTGATAACTTCCGTTCTTCCAACTTCTCATATTAAGTATACAACTTACAAGCAGGGCAAAGTTTAACTCACTCTAATCAACTGTAAAATGAACCGGGAACTTGCTGTTCCCCTCTAAAGACCTGCATCTGTGCCATGCTCTCTGCTTCCCGAGATCAGTTATTAATGAGCGCTGGAATTACGGATTTCAATTAAGTGCTTTACGCTAGTTCTGAAATGCAGTTGGATCCACTCTGGGGAAATATAAATGCTGAGATGAAATGCAAACCCCACCCCACCCCCCCTCCCCAGGTACCAACCTCTCTCAGCCCCATCTCTGTCTGCGAATCACTGGCAACATGGTGCTGGGTGCTGGGTCAGGGCAGACCTGGGTCCAAGCCCCAGGGGCACAATCTGCACCCCTGGGTTTCCTCCACTGTAACTTGGGTTTACAGAGAGTTCATAATGTGTCACGGTCCGGGAGTATCAGTGAAAATAAACATGATTCCACCAGCTACCTGCTCACTCAGAGCTGTGGTGAGATTCAGTGTCCCTTAATGAGCACTTATTACGTGTGTAGCTACTATGAGCAAAATGATGTTCTTAAACCAATATCTGAAAACACTTTGAAATCTAAAGAACTGAGTTTAAATCCTGGCTCTGCCCTGCTCGAACCATGGGACCTTGGGGGAGTTAGGTAGCCTCTCTGACACTCAGCGTCTTCACCTCTAAAGTGGGGGTAACAGCATATCTCACACGATTCTAAGGACTAAATGGGATAGCCTGGGTGATGAACCTCACTATTCCTGAATGTTCTTCCTCAGCCCTCGTGGGATGGATGACTTTACAGCAGGTAGGCAGTTCTGTGCTTTCCCTCAACCCTTGCCCATACGCAGGACTCCTTCTTCTGTAGCGCCTCCTTCTCCTTCTCTTCAATAAGAGGCCGTTGCTGTTATTATTTTTATCCATCCCCAGCCATTTACTGAGCATCTACCATGTTCTTAGTCCTGTACCAGGTGCTTTGGAAAATGCATCACATCATTAGACGAATATCTGCTCTCAATGACTAAACTCCAGTTTTAAAAACAGGGATGACACAGGTTGAGAGTGACTCTGATCTAAGATCGTGTGGTGCAGAGAAGAGGATGCTGAAGCAGGCCAGGGAACTCAGGGGACTGCTCTGGAAGGAGATGTAGAGCAGTCAACCCAAGAAGAGGGCTGGGCACTAAGGCGGGTGACAGGGAGGGGGTCAGGGAAGCATCTTCTTGATTGGCTTGCAGGGCAGCCACAGGAAACCCGCCACGACTACAGCATAAGCTGCCACATAGAGAAGAAAGCACCGGGTGCTCAGCTCTGCTCTGAGAACTCAAGCAAGTCTCTTCCTCTCTTGGACCTCAGTTTCCCCATCTTCAAAATGGGCTTTAAAACCAACCTCCACGTGGGTTCATTGCAAGGACCACACAGAATGTAGACAGTGAAAATGCTTTGGAAACTCTAAAACATGTGAACACTTGAAGCATTCTAGTCAGGGAGCAAACAGGTAAGGCAGTGAACACACGCACACACGCTCACACACACACTGTTGACTCGGTCCTCTGTCTTTGGGTCTGAGACTCAGAGGCCTCACCTCGGTCCTGGCTTCAGCCCCAGACTCTGGTCACCTTCCCCTGGGCCAGGCAGGACTTGGGCCTCCGCTCACTGCCTCAAGTTCCTTCACATTCCAGACATGCCAGTTCCCTTATCATTCAGTGAAGAAGTAAGCCACGAACAGATTTCCCATTAACTCACTAGAGCCTTGCTGCCTGGAAAGCAAAACCTCCTGCTTGTCCTCAGCACCTTCCCAAGGAAGGGTGGAAGCAGGCAGGTGAGTGAGACAAAAGGGTCACGGGAAGAGCAGGGTGCCAGCTCAGCTATCACACTTTGAGGGGACAGACAACCAGGAAGAAATGGGAGGCAGCGCTATGGCTGTCCTGGTCCACCTTAGTGCTACGTTACCTTAAATAGGGAGACTTCATCTCTCTGAGCCTCAGATCTTACCAACTAAAGTACTCAGGTATATACATAAAAAAAATTAAAAGCCACTAGCTCTCTTCCTGTCTTACTAGTCACAACTCGCCTGTGCAGAAGATGCTGGAGTTTATAAGGATCACCTCCATCTATTCACAGCATCATCACAGCAAACCTGGAAGAAAGTGGCCATCTCAATTCCCACTCCAGAGGTTAGGAAACCCAGGCTCAGAGACACAGTCCCCTACCCTGCCGATAGCAGAGCTGGGCCGGCTGACATCCCAGCACCACAGTCTTCCCTGTCTTTGCTCCGTGCCCTTGAATGAAGGTTCTGGACCACAACCTGCCCAGCGACATGAACAACACTCCATTTGCAGCAAGAAGGTTGTGAGGTTCTTAGAGGTCAGTCTAAGCCTCCCCCTGACTCTCTGCTACTTCAGGCCAAAGACTCGAACACCTGGAAAGTCTCAGCTGCCAGGCTGATGACTAATGCTCAAAGCATGATGCTTTGCCATTGGGGATCTCTTTGGGATTGCCCTCCCTGGTTTCTTTCATGGGCAAAGTACTTTCACCGTGTGGTTAATTTTTATCGATAATCCAGAGAGTGGGCTTCTGGGAAAATGGAGAGTCTTTGCATTTGCTCAGGGCCAAGTGGGTTGAGCCTGATTTTGCAAGTGTCAAAGGTCCGCTTACTAAAGTGGGAGGGGTGCGACAGAAAGAAGGAAAAGCCACACCCCCTTAATCCCACAGGTGGCATATCATAGGAAGAACAGAAGAGTGTTGGGCATTACAGCCACCAGAGCCCATCTTCCCCGAAGTCCTGGCCTCTTGTGGCAGACAAACTGTTTGTTGATTAATACCCACGTGGTCTTTCCCATGTCATGGAAATCAGGAAAAGACCCCATCACAACCCATCACAAGGAAAGCTTTCATAAACATTGTTTTAGCTCTAAATGTCAATGACTTCTAAAGTTTATTCTCAATTCCTCTACCTTCTACCAAGCTATCCGAACCACTTATACCCACCACCCATCCATTCATCATTTATAATATGTCCCAGACATTGGTGGACACAAACATGAGCAAGATAACAAGTCCTGTGATCACATGAAGCTTAGATTCTTAGTAACAGAAGCTATGGAAGAAACATAAATATATGAGTGAATTAGTAACAAGATAACTTCAGATGCTGTTAAGTGTCCAAAAGTTTCATTTCCAAAGCGTCATTTTAAGCCACTGAGTTCATGACAATTTCTTACAGCAGCAACAGGAAACTGATACAGAGCTGAAAGCTCCTTGTTCAAGTGCAGAGTGCATAGTTAGAAATGAGGCCGCAGTGGGCCAGGACCATATAATCTTCAATTCCAAAGTAAAGAGTTTGAAATGCATGGGCAATGGGAAGCCACAGAAGCACTGTCAGAGGGAGCAGCGTGCTCAGATTTCTAACAGTGATTATGCCTCCTGGCGCAGAGGCTGAACTGAAGGGGCGAGCCTGGAGGCAGGAGGACCCCTGGGGTGATTAGGGTGGTCCTGGTGAGAGAAGCCGAGCTGGGCCCCAGGAGGGGCTGCCTCCTCTGAGACCTCAGACCATGAGGGGCTTCTGCATCCGCTGAGGCCTGTTGCTGCTTTGCTCACTCCCTTTCCTGTGCCTTGGAAAGCTCTGGACTAGGAAAGAGCTACTAAGTCTGGGAATGGGCCAACTCACTTCACCGCCCTGTGCCTCGATTTCCTCATTTGCAAAATGGCAATGGTAATCTTTCCCTTAGAGGGCTTCTTTCCTGTGAGGCTTTCCATACACACACACACCCAGGATTTGCTAGGAATGCTTGGGCCTCGCAAAGTGCTCCCTTGCCTTGAGGATTTCCCCCTTGGTTTCAGAATGAAGTTATCAAGCTAGAGTTGCCCCTGAGAGCCCTCGAGAGCCGAGCAGGCTCGCGGGCCAGTGTGGCGCTGAGCACTTATTGTTGGTCAGAGGGCTGGGCGCCACCTAGAGGGCACCAGAGGCAACACCAGAAGACGAGGAAAGCCACAGGCTTTCCGAAAATTGACCAAAGGGGGTGAAGGAAACCTGCTTCCGGATCTGTGCACAGCTTCTACAATAAAATGATGTGTGAGGCTGTAGAAGTGAAGACTTTCTGAGCTAGAGGTTTTAGAACCTTTGAATTCTAGGACCTAGGAATCATGGATTTATAGAATAATAGGAGAGGCGCTCCAGTCCATAGATGGTAGGTGCTTAGAATCGCCGGGTCTTTGAATCATGGACTTTAGAACCAGAGAATTGGGCAGTCTTAGGGCCTTTGAGTTACATCACTGGACTTCCCCAGCCTCATCAGGGCGCCAATTCAGCTCCTTTAACAGTAACGCGGGATGGCAATCCCTTCAACACCCCACCTGCTCGGCTGCAGGACTGCAGCGCCTCCTCTCTGACCACAAACTATTACGCCCCGGTCACCGCCGGAAGCCTGCAAAGATGCTGCGGGCCTCAACGTCAGGCTGAGAGCCCCTGGAGGTCTAGGGCTGCGCCCTCCGTCTCATCTCCCCAGCATAGAGCCCTGCGCACAGTGGGGCCGGGAGGCAGAAGCACATGTCCAAATCCTGCCTCCTCTACCCTCTAGCCGTGTCCTCGAGCAAGTCACTTGACTTCTGTGGGCCTTAAGTGCCTCACCTTTAAAATGGGGACAGTGACCATATCCACTTCACAGGGAAATTGCGAGGACAGAATAGCATCATCCGTAGAAAGCACTTAGAAGAATTTCCACACTGGGTAAGTTCCCGAAATGTTAGCTATTATTATTAGGAATCATTATCATTCTATTAAACTTGGGTTGAATGGCACAGGAAATGTAGTGGTAAGCTGCCTCAAGACTGAGAGCCGGAAGTGAGTAGGCAGGGAAGAGAGTCATCGGTGCTATGGCACCCGCAGGGTGATGGGCTCATGCTAGGTGCCTTGCCTGTGGCTTTTAACCTTGAAGGTGAGGTTCACACCTGGGCTTCGCAGCTCTTTGACAGGCACTCAATGCCCTGCTCCAGGGGACATGCTTTCTCTCCATAGAACTTTCTCCACCCTTCCAGGCTCTGGCAGCCAGGGGACTGTCTCACATCTCACTCACATGAAAGGAGTTAACATCCAGCAATCTACTAAAGCAAAGATAAACAAAGCTGTCGATTCCTGTGCCAGCTCAGAAGAGGAGTGGTGGCTGTCTGGAGTTCTAATTTGAGAAGGCATCTGAGGCCATGTTGATGACCATGTCCCGGAGTGCCGAGATAGATTAGTGATGTCTGCCATGGAGTGAGTGTGAGAGGGTAGCAGTATGTGTGCTTATCTCAACCAGGCCTTCTTGTGAAAAAGTGGGAAGATAAGCATGGTTTTGGCACCAAGTGGCAAGTATTTTAATGACATGCATTATCTTAACCTCACAACAACCCTATAAAATAGGCATAATAACTCCCATTGTATAGATGAAGAAACTGAGGACCAGAGAGGTTACTGAAGAACTCATATGAGTGAGGGAAAAATGTTTGTACTTTAGAGAGAAACTTTAAATGCTTTTACTCAAAGGTATGGGGCAATTTTAGGCATCCCAGCCAGCTGGCGGGAAGAAATTTTGATGCAGAGAGAGCATTTTCAATGTCACTTAGATCAAGAGGTGCACATTGTCCACAGTCCTTTACCTACGGTGCTTAGAATGAGACAATAGAAGAGAGAGAGACCATAGTGACATCTAAAGTGCAACTGAAACTCATTTTAAGAATAAGCACCCCATACAGAGGCCCAGCATTCACAAACCAGGCAGGTTAGGGGCTGGCCCACCGCTGGACCAAAGGAGTTCCTGCAGGCTCTAGCCACAGGCCAGGTTGCAAAGGCATTTGCAAGAGGGTCCACGTTATACCCAACTTTGCAAGCAAGAGGCAAGTCAGTAGGAAGGCGGGAGACCTGGGTTCCAGCTCCGCTCGGCCAGGAACCCCTATGTGAGCTTACACTAGTGCCTCCCCTTCTCCACCCTTCTATACCTCCATCCAAACCAAGAGGGAGTTGAGCAAGAACTTTGGATCTCAATATGCCAGGTCTACCTCTAAGGAATGGTTTGAACTTTTCCAGGACCATCTTGTGTTGTCACAAGAAATGGAGAGGACACTGCTGGCATTCAATGCTAGACAGCCTGCAGCAAATGGGAAGGCCCCACCCAATAAAGAACCGGACCACACTCCACTCGGTTTTGGAATGTCCCAAGGGATATTCACACAGGTGAGAGAAATCCAGGTTCTAATTACCTAGACCTAGATCCTAATTCCATCTCACATATAGACACAAAGTATTGTTGCATGACTTTTATATACCCTGAATTTTCCAGGAGTGTAACTACCATGCAAATCAAGGAGGGATTGTGTTTTGTTTTGTTCAGATCTCTACTGTGTTTCAGAAAATCACGGTTCCGAAGGCCAGGCTGTTCAGGTAGTTGAGTGGCCAATTTCGCACATTCATTTCAGTTTCCATCAAGCAATCATCCGACTGCTATCACATCTTCTAGTCGAGTCATAGCCACACCGTCACATATCAACATACATATTATTTTATTATAAATTACTTTGCTTTTTATTTTTCATTTACCTTGCAGTTTGGGCATTATATAGAATTTTAAAATGAGATGTCAGGTGAATTGCATAATTTATGAATTCCATTTCTGGATAATAACGGTAGTATCACAAAATAGCAGTCTGGAAGGGTTGAAAGCCACTGGCTCACATGACCCCTGGGTCCCTTCTAGCCCAGGCAAAGTTGGAGCACCATACAGAGAGAATCGTGCCCAAATCATATGCCATGCATTACAGGCAGAGAATGAGGGTAAATTATCTTGTTTTCCACAAATTGTCCTCCCCTGCCGAATGTCCCTTAGCTGTCCCAGAACACATGGTAACCTGCCCCATTGAATGCATCCCGTCTAATCTCTCAAATGATAAAATTGCCTGGAATCGACTTTGGGCACATTTAGAATTGTTCAAGAATGTTGCAGCTTCACTGGGTTGGAGCTGAGCATGTGCTGTTTTAAAATTTAGAGTGTAATTGATTTCTTTATAAGCCATTCAGGCCTTATTATTTATTAATCCACCTGTCAAGGTTAATTTAAACTACTTCTCAATAAGGCGGTGTGACAACACTTTTGTTTACCAGATTGACAGCACTGGTAAGTAAAGAGAGATGGCAGAGTGATTCCTCTCCCCTTAACAGAGTCCTCTGAGAAGGAACTTCCGGCAGGACAGTGTGTTGTCCCAGTCCTCAGTGCAGAATATAAGAGGCCCCTCTTCACAGTTGGTGGAGAGAGAAATCAGAAGGCCTTACCTTCTGTCCCCAAGGCAGGCCCCGTGCCCCAGGACTTGCACTGGACACTGAGTAACCACTGAGCCCAATAGATTGTATGGCCCCTGCTTCCTCTGGATCTTCCCCTCCTCTCCATTCCCCTTGCCACAACCCTAAAGCACAGTCATCTCTTCTCTGGTCCATTGAGACAGTCTCCTAACTGGTCCTCTTGCTTCTCCTTTTGTATCCCTCCATCCAGGTATCTTTCAAAACTACATGCTGGACCATGGCACTCCCCTGCAGCAAGCCCTTCAGTGGTTGCCAAAGAGTTAAGGTCAAAATTCCCCATGCACTGGCCCCTGCCTACCCCGAGTCTCATTGCCCATCACCCCTCCTTTGCCACCTTTGCACTTTCTGCTCCATCAATAACATACAAAGTTCTATTTCCTGCCTTCCTGCCTTTGTGATGCTGTTCCTTCTTCTTGTGTCCTGGCCATCACTGAAACTCTGGCACAGGCACGGTGACTGCCCCCTGCTGGCCAGAGTACCTCTCCCAAAAGATTGATCATCTTCTGCCTTGGGTTTGTGGTCCTAAAGCCCATGCTCACTGAGTGTGTAAGAAAGACGTATTTATCAAGTGCAGACCACGGGCCAGGTATGTGGTGCTGAGCACTGAAGATGCGACAGAGGACAAGAGAGACCTTGTACCCAAAGCTTGCAGTAGAGGCCGGGAGCTCCTTGAAGGTAGCTACTCATGGGCATTTCCCAGGACAGTGCTGCGGGGAGCACCGGGAGACAAGTGAGGCTAGTGCTTAGTGAACACGAGCCACTATGCTCATGCTTCCTTATTTCATCTTAACAACATCCCTGTAAAGCTAGTATTTTCATTTCCCCCTTTAGAAACGAGCAAACTGGAATTGAAAGAAGTGAAAAGCTTGCCAACATTTACTCAACTCATTTGTGGCGAGAGCAGCATTCCAACACAGAGCTGACTTATCCCAAAGCCTGAACTCTGCGCTCTACAGTCCACTGCTCTCTTTGGCACAGAGTCCAGGCCTGTAGAATAAATCCAGGACATGCACCAAGTCAAACACTCTTTTTGTGTTTCCTCAAGCACCTTCCACAGTGTCAAGATAGGCTCAACTTGAACTTGACTTTGAATGGCATTGAGTGACTGAGTGTAACCCTGGGGGGATCTGTGCCACACTCAGATGTAAGACGCGGGATCCGGCTTGCCTTGTGCAGCATTAGCGTCTCGGCACCCAGGGCAGCACCCGGCACCTGTAGGGATTCACTATATGCTTGTGAAATGAGGGAACACATGCAGCCCCCCGAGAGGCCTTGCCAGTGATGCTGTAACTGACATTGAGGAAGGAGAGGGACACTGCATTAACCCTGCGTGAGTAAAAGACTGGTCTGAGCCAAGGTTACGTTCCTCACCTTCTCAGGTTCAGAGAGTTTGAACTTGGTCAGACATTTCACAGAAGAAAGTTCTCAGAGTCACCACGGTCTCTAGTGCTGAAAGCGTAAGCCGCAGCCACGCCACGGGCTGTGTAAAGCCAGACCACTGCCCCCTCTCCAGACCCTGGACCAATTCAGAGCCATGCAGCCGTGACGGGAGAACCCAGGGCCGTGAAAACCCCGAGGAGTCCGTGGAAGATATAAAAAGAGAAGAGGATTTGCATTGCTATCCATTTCCATTTATAAAAAGTAACTCTTGAATATATAAATAAGCCCGATTTAAAAATAGGAAACAGATTTTGGATCATGTGGGCTTGAAATGCGCTGCTCGATTTCACACCTCTCTCATCCAGGCCTTGAGGTGGGAGCAAAACATGTAAATGGAGCAGTTACTTAACCAGCCCTCCCAAACCCGAGCCCCTCTTCCTGCCACCTTCCTGGACTTGGGCATGGAGGTTAATGGAAGAAGAGAGGGGGAGGAGAAAAGGGAGGGATACGTAGACTAGAGAGGGAAGGGTCTTGAGCATGTTCGTGCCAGCGCAGGAAGGGGAACGTCACACCCTCTGTGTGACCCTAACCAAGCCAATTATGCTGAAGACAGGACATCAGCTTAGGCTTACAGGGGAGTATTCGAGAAACACACATGGGCTCCCTGCCACCCTTTGCTGGCTCCTCCCACAAAGGAGGAGTTTTTTTATCTGATTGGCAGGAGCCTGAAGTTCAGGGCCCTGAGTTTCACTGATGGGCAGGGAGGGTCCAGCATGTTAACTCTTTCACTTAAATTCACATGCAGGAGGCCTGCTTCCCATTTTATCTTACTTCCTGTTTCATGGAATGATGCGAGTGCCCAGACTCAGGAGGGCACCCAATCCCCATCCATCTCCTTATCGTGGTCTCTTCTTCCATGTGGCAGCCTGGCTGGAGTCACTGACCCAGCTAAGGGCTCAGGCAGCGGGACCAGCTGAGAGCATCAGCACTTTAGGGGTAAAAGTGCTCATTCTTCTTATGCTCTTCCCATGAGGGAGGTGATATCCACTATCAATTTTCTGAACATGGACAATTAGGGATGATGTAGAGACTCAGGATGACATTTGGGTGTGGGGGGTTGTGAGGACAATAGACCTCACTCACGTTTCCTGTACTAGCCCTCCTTCCACATTCTTCACTTCAGCTTTTACTAGAGTTTTACATTGGGTGCAGGGGGTTCCTTCACTTTGTAAGAAGCCAAATTTGCCTGTTGATCTTTGTGCAAATGCTCTCTCAGAATCCCAGAGAGGAAGAGGGTGGATTTCAAATCCCTGAACTGCTTTAGGCTGATGGCCCCTTTATTACCTCATGTTAGAATGGGCATGATAATCTCTGACTTCCAGCCACCAGAGTTTTGGTGACAACTCACAAAGAAATGTGGGCTTAAGCTCCACAGGCTCCCTGAAGGCAAAATATCACCATCCTTTCCATTGTCGTAAAGCTCCCAGGCTCCTCCCTCCCCATTCCAGAAACCCAGAGACTTCTAGTGGGTTCGCTCTGAAAGAAGTTCCTGTTAACTGTTTCAGCTCCACATCCCTGCCTGAGTCAACTTAGGAAAAAGGCAGAGACTGGGAATTAGAGAAATTAGGACCCAGGCCCAGTTCTAATACTAGGATAGAGTCCAAAATGAGTAAAATGGCAAAGCCCTTTGCATTCTAAGCCCTGCCTCCCCTCATGTCCTGCACAATCCAGGCACACTACTCTTTTAGTCTCTGAAATGGGCCACAGGGTCTCTTGGCTCTTGCCTTACAAACAGATTGATTTCTTCTGCCCAGAATGCCCACCCCAGCCCTGCTTCTCCCACCTGGCCCCTCCCCACCCCCACCCCAGCCCTGCTTCTCCCACCTGGCCAACAGCTGCTCATCCTTATCCATCCTTCCTTAAGGCAACTCTCCTGAGTGTCCAGTGCAGGTTAGGTTCCCTTGCCATCCACTCCCACAGCACCCTCCACCTCTCCTTTGTCACACTCATAACCCCTGCAGTACTTCCGGGGAGTCAGCTGGATTCATTGCTGGGCAGTATCATTGCTGCAGTGATGTCCCAGTCTAGTTTGCCGATGACCACTGCTCATTCAGTCAAGAGAGGCAAGGAGATACTGCAGACACAAGCATCACCCACAATTCAGTGGTTTAACACAGAAAAGTTTACTTCTCACTCTTAGTACCTGGGTCTTCAGAGGACTCTGCTCACTGTAGTCCAGGCAGATGAAAGTTCCATCTGGTCACACACGATCACACATCAGGGGGAAGAGAGCTCTGGAGGGTCTCACCCTAGAAATTAAATGTTCCAGCCTGTTTTAGTCAGCCAAACCAGTGCTGATGCAGAGTGCCAGAACTCTGTTGGCTTTTATAAAGGGTATTTATTTGGGGTAGAAGCTTACAGTTACAAGGCCCTAAAAAGTCCAACTCAAGGTACCATAAGAGGTACTTTCTCACCCAAAGTCAGTTGCCACGTGTTGAAGCAAGATGGCAGGTGATGTCTGTGAGGATTCAGCCTTCCTCTTTCCTCTTAAAGGTCCGCTGGCCCAGCTTCTTCCCATCTCAGCTGTAGGCTGGCAAAGGCTCAGCTGCTCTGTTCTCTTCAGCTGCAAACTCTCAGGCAAATGGCTTATCTCTACCCGGGGCTCCAGGACCAAAACTGAAAAAGTTCTTTCTTCTTTTTCTGTGTCTTCTTGAGTGAGTGCCCATTTACTGATGTGGTCAGAATCAAAGCCCTAATCTTAACATAATTTAATCAAAGACATCTCAGCTGAATCTAATACAATCAAAGGATATCATGCTCAGAGGAACAGACAAGTTTACAAATCTAATCTCTCTTTTTGGAATTCATAAATAATCTCAAACTGCCATACGGTCTGAATATGTCACACATTCATACACAGCAGCTCTTTGGCCAGAACTAGTCATGCAGTCCCATGACTACTCAAGGGAGCCAAAAAGCACAGTCTTCCAAAGACTGGTGAACAGCACTGATGGCTAGTATGACAGTAACTCCCCAAAACACAATAGATGCAATAAATATGTGTTGAATGGCAATTACAACTTTTCTGTTTCAGGTACTATATGCTAATTGTCTTGCTGAAATATGAATTCATTTCTTCCTCACAATGGCACATATGTGCTATAATGTCATCTAGCTTTACAAAATCTTCTTGACTACAGTCTTTTCCAGTTATTACCCTATTTCTCAATAAAATTACCTAGAAGATCTGTCTATACTTGTTATATCCACTTCCTATCCTTCTGTTCTAACTTTATCCCACTCCAATCAGGCTTATATCCCCACAGTAGTGAATTCCCTGTCCTCTTCTTACTTGGCCGTTCACCTGCATTTACATGGTTGACTCCCTTTGCTTGACATACTTTGTCCTCTAGATTTCCATGACACAACACTCTGTTTTCCTCCTGTCTCCCTGGTCATCCCTGCCTAATCTCTTTTGTTGGTTCCACCCGCTGGGATTCTGCCCAGCCCTCTTCTTTAGCCTCACTGCCTAGGAGGTCTCAACCACATCCACAACTTCCACCACCTTCAGTATATGCTGAATGCTGTCAAATAGACATTCCCAGTACATCCCTCCTGGTATGCGGACTGGTATATCCAACTGCTCGGTCATATTCTCCACTTGAATGCCTAATAAGCATCTAAAACTTAACATGCCCAAACCAGGAAAACCGGTCCCTGCATCCTCCCTCCACCCCCAGTCTCCCCATCTTAATAAAGAGCGGCACTCTTCACCCAGCTGCTCAAGCCCAATACCTAACCGTCATCGCTAATTCCTCTCTTGCCCTGACACCCCACATCCAATCCCACCATAAGTTTTCTTGGTTCTACTCCCACCCTATAGGCTGAATCCAACCATTTGCCATCATTTCTAACTCTTCCAAGCCACAACCAGCCTTGTCGGGAATATCACCTCCACCCCCTGACCGGCATTAGAACCCTCGAGTGGCCCCCACGACGCATCCTGAACGAGGCCCACAGCGTGTAGAAGACCTGATGCCCACCTCCTCGGCACTCGCACTGCGTCCAGACTGGCCCGCCTGCCCTTCCAACACCAAGCTCCTCCACTGCAGGATCGTGTACTTGTTCTACCTTCTGCTCAGAACACTCTTATCCCAGAACTTTGCTTGCCTGCTCCTCCTCGTGACCTAGGGAGCACCTCGAGTTTCAGCTCTGTAAAGAGAAAGCCCCTGTCCACCCCAGGCGTTCTCACTCTCAGCTTTTAATTTTCATCTTCTTCATGGCATCACTAATCAACAATTGAAATTACTTTACCAATGTGAGGATTTGTTGCAGTGTTTCTTGTCCCTCAGCCCCATTAACAGCCGGTCTAGAATTGGGGTTGGTTCACAGCAGACATTCCATAAATACATGCAGGCTTACAGCTCTGAGATAGGGCATTACCATCTTCATTTTACAGATGAGCAAAGTGAGGCTCAGAGAGGTTAAGGAGCTAGCCCGAAGCCACACAGCTGGAATATGTTAGAGCCAAGGTTGGGAGATGTTTTGTTTGATTCTCAAGCCTCTGTTCTTACCACTGCACTGCCTTCCCCTAGAGAGTGATAGTTATGTGCATTATCTTTGCCTCTCTGCGTTCATTTCAGCATTAAAATTCCATTTTCTTCTAAATGTATCTTTGGAAAGGCCATTAAAAGGTCATCTAGCATCTAATCTCCTTTCTTACCTTTGGAGTTAATGGAGAGTCCTCTGATGCTTTCTCAGCTGTAAAACTAAGCTAATACCTGCCCCGTGAAGCAAAGAGATGCCTTGAAAAGTGTCTGGCACACAGTGGGGACAACAGTAAATGTTCGCTTCCTTCCCCACAGATACCACTCACTTATTCCACAAATATCTTTCAAGAAAAGTCCTGTGGTGGGTGCTATGGGAGTTACAAAGGGGAAATGGAATAGGATTCTGCTCTCTAGAGACTCAAATTCTGGTAGGGGACAGAAACCATTTACCCAGGTATCTTTAACATGAGGTAGGAAGTACAATGCAAGGTGCTTTGACATTGGAGTTCAACAGAGCTGGGTTCAATTCTTGATCTTCTCTGGCCAGCTGTATTTTGTTGGGAAAATTACTCAACCTCTCTGAGGCCTACTCTCTTCAAGTGTTAAATGGAGCTAACACTTACCCTGAGGATTGTAACGGGAATTAAATGAGTTGATATATACAAAACTACACAGTAAGTGCTCAGTAAATTAAAGCTGTTGGGATTGTGTTAGCTGATATTTACTGTGAACTTCTGGGCACCATTCTGGAGCTTTTCAAGTAATAACGCAACCCTCACAGTGAAAGCACTCTCCCCCATTACAGGGTGAGGCAATAGAAGCACAGACAGATTAAGTATCTTGCCCAAGATCACACAGCAAGAAAGGGGCCATCAATGAAGCTGCAGTCATGCTCCTAACCACTGGGTAGACTGCCTCCCTGAGGGATGCCGTGGAGCACAGTGTGAAAAGAGCTGAATTCCAACCATGAGGTGCAATCAGGGATGGCTCTTTAGGGTGGGGTGGGGACCTGGGCAGGGTGTGCAGCTCCTGAGTTCTGCTTAGCTCCAGCCCACATTCTCTCAACTCTCCATCCATCCCAGCCTGGAAGGTCTGACCTCCCCCACCTCCACAGTCTGGCTGGACTGAGGTGTAATGTTTGAAAATTGCCCAGTAAAGTGTGAGAGCAAACCAGGCAGAATGCTAAAAGACCGGAAAACATAAAATTTAAAAACAGCCTCTGACAGTGCAGAAATCAAGGAAGGACTTTTGCAAAAACAACTCCATTTGTAGCCAAACGGAGCTTTAATCTGCCTGGTAACTTAATATGTCTGCTCTTCCTTCCTTGAAGTAGCACCTCCCACCCTGGGCATGTAATGAAGCGTGGCAGAAACTGGGGCCTCTATGATGAAGGCATTTCTCCTCCCTGGCTGTGTGGGGGTGATGGGGGAGGGAAGGAAGTCAAGGGTGGGTTTCCGGGAAACAAAGTTCTTTGTTCTGTAGAGTATTTCTGGGCCCATGGGAGGTGGGCGGTTGAGTCTCTAAAAGCTAAAGTGAAGGGAACCCTTTGAAGCTGGTTCCCACCAATGGGGAAAGGAAGGACTTGGGATCTGAGGCTGCACAGAAAGCTAAGCATGGAGTTGCTTTGTAGATCTTGGAAGATTTTATCAGACGACACTTTCACTGGCAGCATGAGAGCAGAGTACAGGGGAAAGCATGGACATTGCAGATGGACAGGCCTGGGTCCAAACCCCAACCCTGCCACTCCCTGGCTGTGTGACCTTGAACAACTTCCTTTGCCTCTCTGAGTCTCGTTCTTGTCATCTGTGAAATATAAAAATGAGAATATTGGCCTCCCCTGATGATGGGGAGTTAAGTGGCATGCCATCAGTGGGAGACACAAAGCAGAAGCTAGGAAAATGACAGTTTTCTCCCCCACCCTACCCCCTCCACCCGAGAGAATAAAGAGCTGGAGCCTGTTCCTTTGCCCCCTACAAACGACCTTCCCTGATCTACGCCCTGTCCCAGAGCTCCCACCCTGACTAACAGGCTGCAGAGAGAGTGAGGCCAGATTGCTGCCCAAAGCACAACTGAAGAAATGCTGGGCCCTTGAGTCGCTCCTCAGAACACAAAGATTCTGGGGTGCAACACCCTTGGGGACTGCCCCCTCCCCTGTCTCCACCTGGAGATTCACAGCGAATGTCGGTATGTTAAAGACTCTGAAAAGCCCTGCAGTGAGCAAACCTTGTTCAACTTGGTTTAACCCAAAGCTCTACAAATTTATTTGCCCATGGAACTTTTTTAATTTTTGAAGAATATCTATGAACACCTCCCAAAACCCACATTCCAGGGAAATATATTTAGGGTAATGTTGGCAGAGGATATTACAAGCAAAGTTCAGTTTCATGTGGAGGAAAAACAATGAATTTAATCTTATAACCAAGCTGGATCACTTATGCTTCCCACAGCAGATCCTGGGACTTCCTGCCTCCATCGCCATCTCCCACCTATGCTTCAAATCTCAACTCACTGTGTCCTTGTCCACTGAGCCTTCCCTGAGCTCCCTACACCACTCCACTAGCTGAATGTGGCCTGGCCTTCCCTGGCCTCCCATGGAATCATCTCTGCGCCTCTCTGTAAGCACTTGTCACTTGCCATCCTGTGTTCAGAAGATTTCTGTACATAAACATGCCTGGTGTCCCAGTAACATATAAACTCTGTGAGGTCAGGGGCATCACTGCATCTCCAAGGCCTCCCACGGTGCCTGGAACTTAGTAGGCATCAACAATGTTGGCCAAATGCATACCAATTCCAGTGTTTTCCGTCAGCCTGGGAATTGCAAATCCATACATACAGCCATACATGATTCTAGCTGAAAGAAGACTGGGAGCTCATCTGACCCAGCTCCCAATTCACTGCTTTCCATTTACTCATTAGGCCAACATTCACCGAGCATCTACTCCATCTTAGGCATCAGACAAGGTTTTCAGAAGATAAAGATGAATCAAGCATGGCCCTTACCCTTACAAATAGTGGAGACCAATGTATACACAGATGGTATTGGAAGTCGTAGCTCAGAGCCTGGCACAGTCTAAATACATAATGAAGATTTGTTGAATGAATGAATGAATGATAAAGATGTGTACAAAATGTGATGGACCACAAGAAGAGGTGATATTTGAGGTGGAACTGGAAGAATGAGGATACATTTCCCAAGTAATGAAGAGGAGGTGGAAGGTCATTCTAGGAAGAGGCACAGAATTCTGTGCAATGGCACAGAATTAGAGAAGGACATGGAAGGACATTCATGAAAAAGTCTTTGTGTGGGAAGGATGGGGTGCATGGGGAAGCAGGAAATATATGTCAGGATTTAGAGAAGCTAAAGTCAGTAGTAAAGTTGTATACACACCCCCCTGAGGAATATGTGCTGTAGTCGGCCTGAATGCCTGCACAGATTGTCAGTGAGTGGTCCCCAAATATGACCCCCTGCCACCTCCCTGCCCTTGTCTGTCAGGGGCACTGCACTGTACTGTGCTGAGCAACTCCAATCCCTTAGGCTTATTTCCTCAGTTTCTGGGAGTGTGGGCAGCAGACAGCACTTAGCTGGTAGTTCTTTCTGGTAACTACCCCCTGCTGAAGAGGGCTTGCCTTGTTCAAGGTCATGTCCCCTTTCTGGGAGCTATCTGCATCTGATGGCTGGTCAGTGCTGGGGAAGAAAGTCCCATTGGCCTCACCCTAACTCAGGACACCTCTAAAGGGCCATTTGAGATCCAGGGTCCTCTAGATCAGCTGAGGTTCCTGTCGGGACTGAAACACAGTTCAGCTTCTCCCTTTGCCCACTCCTGCTTCCTTCCAAGAGTGTTACCTGACAGACATCCTGCATGCCAATATCTCTTCTAGACTCTACTTCCAGGGGAATCCAAATTGTGATATGGTCCTTCCACTTTCAGCTGCCAGAAAGTCTGCCCCAGCACAACTCATCACTGTTGGGAAGTATCTAGATGCTTCATTACCCAGTTTGAAGCAGAGTCCTCCAGCCTGCTAGTTACAATCCACTGCCAAGTGACAGCAATATTGTCTAAAGACCTGTAGAGTGCAGTACATATTATTGACCAAATGTTCATAGCTGGACTCAGGGGCTTCTGGTGGATAGAGTGGAGCACACACTTCTTTCCAGAATGCATCTACTTGTGTGAGTTGATATACAGAATAATCACTCACATTTATTGACAACTTAACATGTGCTAGTTCTATTTACTCATTTAACTGAACACCATCCCTAGGAGGTAAGTAAGTGTTACTATCAAATCCTTTTTATAGAGGAAGAAACTGAAGCATGAGGAGTTGGCCAACCTGTCCAAGATCACAGAGTTAGTAAGGGGCTGAGGTGGGCTTGAACCAAGGCACTCTGGTTCTAAAGCCCACAATCTCAAGAACTACCCTACCCCTGGAGATTTTGTTGTTTTGGCAACATGGGAGGGACTTTGTGTGGACAGAGCCCAAGGAGATGGGGAAAAGCTTGCAAATGGAGAGGTGTCGAGATGTCATGGTGTCCATTCCCCACTGCTCCCTTGGACTGACTGGGGCTCCGGTGGGGAGAATGCTGACCCAGCTTCTGCAGGAATGGTTCTCCTGAGGAACTGGATAAAACTGGGGCACAAGGAGTGTTGTTCTGGGGCTCAGATGACAAGGTGGGGTGCAAAATCAATAGGAGGGCATATACTTGTACTGCATACATGGAAGGTGGCTTTGGAGAATGTTGGGAGACAACATCCTATGTCAGACACTGGAGCTGTCAGAGGAGGCACAACTGTAGAGACCATGGCAAGTTCCCTAGGCCAAGGGCAAAGCACACACTCAGGTATAGTTATGAGGGCATGGGAGACACCCCCAATTGGGGACTCCTCAAAACTGGGGCAGACTCAGTGTTGGGGCTGATGCCTTGTCAGTGAGGGCTTGGGGCTATCAAGATCTGGATATCTGAGGAAAAGTGGCAATATGTGGGCTCATGGCTTGATGAGAACTGGTATATAGTTTACAAGTGTTTCCATTTTACAGATGAAGACACTGAGGCTCAGAGTAATATATCAACTTGCTCAGGGTCACACATCTGCCACCTTCCACATCTCAACTAGAAATCTGAAGGGCTCAAGGAGCACCTCAGTGAACAGCCTAGCTGGCAATCCTACAATTCCATGGGGTTGAGCCCCTCTTTATGGTTCCCAAGAGAAGAGCTCACAGTACCCAAGAGAAGATGATCAAAAATTGCGGTAGCATGTGTCTCCTCTTTGAGTTAAATCTTTCTCTTCTCACAACTGTCTCCTTCCTTCCATCTCAGGCTGGGCTATCCACCTACTATCAAAATGATAAATAAATATTCACCATGAATATTTGCAAAAGCAGCAATTAGGCAGGCGGGAAACCTGAGTTCTAGTGCTAGTTCTTTCTCTATCTCCCTGTGAGAATGTGAGAGCCTTCCTTCCCCCTCACCAGACTTCAGGCACAAAGTAAGTAGATTGTCCTGGATAATCTGTAAAGATATTTCCAGCTAGAACATCTTATAAATTATATTTCATTCTCAGTAAGATGTAAATGACTAATAGCTGAAAGCACCAACCTCTCTTATAGAGAACTGTAACCTAACAAAGATCATTATCTTCAGCTAAAACTAAACTAGAGAAAGGATACGCCTATGGCAGTATTTTAGCTACAACGAACTGGTCATCAGGCTTCTTTAAGTGACTTGGGAAAAAAGCTAATACTGATTGTCAATTTATCAACATTTTTATCACAATATCATAACCCTCACAATATCATATGATGGTGAATCCTTCAATTTTAGATGAGGAAACTAAGGCTAAGAGGGCTTAAGGAACATGGTCAAGGTCACTTAACTGGCAAGTGGCAGACCTGAGTTGGCTCCATGACAAGTCTCCATATCCTGCCTCCCACTCAGCCCACCTGCCTTATGGGAAAGGGGATTAATGGAGACCTCCTGCCATCTCTACTTCCCTGTCTAGAAAGGTCTCTTGTCTAGTTTGCATTGATTTTCGTGTGTTTGTTTGCTCTTGATGCATTTGCAGAATCTGAGATCCGGCTGCAAATAAGGCAGATAAAAAGAGAGGTCAAGGGAATAAGAGATGCAGACCCTTTTCAGCAGCTCCTGGTATTGAAAATATTTCCTGCTGTCTCCACTCTCTTATTTGTTGCCTCCTTACTTCTCCACAGTAACGTTCCAGCCACATCCCTCGCCCATCCATTTGTAGCCCCTGGTTGGTGATGGGTCGTGAAAGTGACTACAGAAATTGGATTCTTAGATATTAATTTCTAGCCCTCCACCTCATTGCAATAGCCTCTTAACTAATCTTCCTGACTCCAGTCTCACTGCCCCTCCCCATACAGCCTAAAGAGCCTATAATACTAAATACCTTAAAGCACAACCTAAAAATCATCAGTGGCCCCTTATTGCCTTCAGAAGAGAGTCTCCACAATGCCCATGGTTCAGCCACAAACTGCCTTTCAAATCTCATATCCCACTACTTCATTTATTCTGCTACCCAGGTATATGGGCATGGAGTAGGAAACCACTGCACATGTACAGAAAACAGGATAGCAGTGGTTCCCTACTCCATGCCATATAAAGGCCAGTTTCATGCTCTTTGTTCCCAACCACACACCCTACCTACTCTGCAGGTCCTAACCCAGAAGCCACCACAGAGTCACTGAGCCCACCACGGAAAGCCGTGGACAGCATTTGGAACCATCTCTCTCTTCTTCTGTGATGATGACTTTATCCTTGTCTTACCTAATCTGCATATCCCCCCCCCCTCCACCTCTATCCCTGACCCTGACCCCACCAGAAACTGTGAGCTCTGCAAAGACAATGACCTTGTTTAGGTCATTCTGGGCCTCTCATCTCTAGCAAAGAACCTGGAGCACAGTGGGTCTCAGTAAATGTGTGTGAATGAAGGAAGCTAATTAATAAAAAATAGCCCCTCACATCAGAACAGTAGTTTGAACGAATGATCCCTCATCCCTCAGTGGAGCCTTATAACAACCCCAGAAGGAGAGACTAACTGCCCTGAAAATAAAGGAACAAGCTGAGGCCCTGAGAGGGGGGCAGCTTGCTCAAGAACATGTCCCAGTGGTGTTAGGACAGCAACTTTGCTCTCCCGCCCAAGGGCAGTGTCTGGAGGTTTCGGTTTTTTTTTTTTTTCATTTTACAGATCATTCTTGTCCCTTTCAGTGATTCCTGTGACTGTGAACTCTGGTTCTCAGCCTCCACCCCATACCAGCTCCAGGTCACAGGTCCTGGGAGGGCCTCAAGGCAAGGCAGAGATGCCACTGCAGCCCTAGGGCTGATGCCACCTGCAGCCTCACCTGAGAGGGCCTGGCAGCTGTGCCTTCTGGGTTCTGCTTTGACAGGTGGCAACAGCTACTGCAGAGGCAGGAGAGGGAGAGCAGAGCAAGGCAGTGGGAGCCCCAGAGCCAGTGCCTGCCTTGCATTCTTGGCATCTGCCAGGCTGACTTCATTTCCAGGTTTTGTACCTGCAGATGTTGAGGAAATTTCTTGGCTCATTGGAATAACAGGATCAGGTTTATTAACTTGCAGCCTCAAATCCATCTCGACTGCTGCTCTCAGGGTCATCACCCAGGCACCCATCTGGCAACCCCTTGAAAGGTCCTTTGATACCCATTTCTTCCTCGAGTCTGTCCCATTTCCTTGCAGTGAGCAAAGAAGCCAATGCTCGTCAGGAAAGGTCAAACGCCCGCACTGTGTTTGTTCATGAGGGTGATATTTCACCAAAGAGCCAGATGCTTCCTAAATGATAAATAAGAGCAGCAGCTCCCCGCAGGCCTCAGGGGAGGGACAGTTCTTCACTCCGTATGCAGCGCAGGTTCAAGCGAAGACTGGGGAGGGAGGAAGGGCAGAGTTTAAACCATTTCAATACATGATCTCAGAAGAACAGGGAATGGATACTGTGCCTAAGACATAGCATGTCCTCCATTAATGCTTACTGAATGGGTGGATAATAACATCAATAGCCATCATTTATCAATCCCTTGATAAATGCCAAGCACCCTGCTAAATTCTCAAACGTATTTTCTTACGAAATGCCCACCATAACCATGTAAGGAAATAGGCTCAGAGAGGTTAAGCTACTTGTCCAAGGTCACTCAGCTAATATGTGACACATCCCAAGTGTGTCTGGCTGCAAGTACTGACTTTTAACCACTGTCTTAGTTTCCTGGCTGCTAAAACAAATATCATAAGTAAACCCGTGGGTGGGCTTAAACAACAGGAATTTATGGGCTCAGGTTTTGAGGCTAGGAAAGTCCAAAATCGAGGCAGCAGCCAAGCAATGCTTTCTCCCTGAAGACTGTGGCATTCTTCATCTTTGGCTTTTCTATCACAAGGCAAATGTACCTGGTGATGTCTTCTCTTTTCTCCTCCAAGTTCCATTAGCTTCCAAATTCTTCCACTGGCCTTCTTTTTTTAAGTCTGAATTTCATTCTGCTTATATAAAGGACTCCAGTAATCTGGATTAAAGCCTGTAGCAGTTTGGCAGTTTGATACAATTATGAATTCCAAAAATAGATATTGGATTATGCTAGTAAACTGGTCTGTTCATCTGGGCATGATTAAGTTATGATTAGGGATTTGACTGGGCCACGTCAGTAGGGTGTTGAGCCCCGCCCCTTGGTGGGTGGGTTCTCAAAGATAAAAGACACAGCAAAGGACAGAGTTGTAGTAGTTTTGATGTTGGAGTGTTAATGCTGGAGCCCAGGGGAGTAAACACACAGAGGACCTTGGTCGTGAGGAAGGAGAGAAGGCCCTGGGAAAAGAGATGAGCCATTCGCCTGACAGTTCACAGCTGGCCTTGTGGAGAGAGGCAAAGCCTAGAGAGCCTCATAGTCTACAGCTGACCTTGTGGAGAAAACAGAGGAGCTAAACCCGGAGAGAAACGGAGCCCCGGGAAGAGAGGAACCCAAGAAGCCTGAACCCTGGCAAACGTCGGCAGCTGCCTTGCTCCAACACGTGGCAATGGACTTCAGTGAGGGAAGAAACTTATGCTTTATGGCCTGGTAACTGTAAGCTTCTACCCCAAATAAATACCCTTTATTAAAACCAACCGATTTCTGGTACTTTGCATCAGCTCCCCTTTGGCTGACTGATACAAAGCCCAACCGGATTCACGTGGGCTAGACCTTAACTGAAGTAACATCTTCAAGGGATGCTATTCACAGTGAGTCCAGAATGCAGGCCAAGACCACGAACATGTCCAAACTGGGGGACACAATCCAACCCACCACAACCACCGTGTTCCAAGTGCATGGAGCCAAATGAACCTGGGCCTGGAGCTGAGCTCAGCCTTGAGTCAAAGACTTGCAGAGCAAGAAATCAGACATGACCCTGGAGGAAGAGAAAATCAGCTGTCTGTTTAGCAAAATGATGCATTCCTTGTAGCCCTACAGACCCCACTTTCAAAATGAGTGAACCCACAGAAGTTAATGAGTTCCTGATCCTCAGTTTCCACTTCTGTAAAATGGCCTGAGTAATAACCACATTGCAGAATTATCATTAAATATATATAAAGTATGGGTACATAGTAGGTGTTTAATAAATATTAGCTGTTATTATCATGTGTGTGATAAGAGTAAACTAGGAGCATATAGAATGAATAATGGCTGGATAAATTGAGACAACAGCCAGGTTTACAAGACTAAGTCACCCAAATTGTTTGAGATTAAAGACCAATTCACCCCTTAACATTCTCCCCTCTTGAAACCTGTCTCAGAGCACATCTGGGTTCCAAAGACAAGTTGACAGATTCAAGCTCTCTGCACAGTTCCCCACCCCACCAGTAAGACACCCACTCACCCACAAAGCATCTGCCTTGGGCACTCAACCCAGGAGTATTGGACCTTCCCTCTTGCCTTTTTTCTCACCTCTTACTCCCTGCTCAGTTCTTGACTCAACTCATTTCTAAACAAAGTGATAGTTATCTGAATATCAGTGGAAAGTCATTGAATGATTTTAAATGGAAATTTTGTAAGATCAACTTTGTGCTGTTAAAAATATCTTCCAATCTGCAGTATGGAGGATAGGTTAGAGTAGGTAAAAGATAGATTTGGAGGGACCAAATAGGAGGCTATTGAAGTCATTCAGGCAAGAATATGGTTCTTCAGCCTAGAATGGTGAAGTGGAGTAGTGGAGAGATATGAGATACTGAGAAGGTAAAATTGGCAGGACTCAGAGATGAACTGGGGTGTGGAGTGAGAAGGAAGGTAGTGTAAAGAATAATACTTGAGTTTCTTGCTTGTGTAAACAGATAAATGATGTTCCCTTTCTCTGAAATAGGAAGCACTAAATAACAATCAAGCTTGAGGGTAGGGTACGACGATGAATTCTGTTTGGGACATAAGCATTATGTGAGTGATCAGAATGAGTCACCAAGGAGACCTTTCTCACAAGAGTCTGTGATATATATCAGAAAATAATGAAGTGTACTGCACATAGGGAAGGGTCCAGCATTCCACTCATGATAACCAGGTCACCAGAAATGGACTTGAAAAGCAGCACCAAGAAAGATTGCCCTAGAATCCTGAGAGCTGAGGATTTACATAAATATCATGGAGCCTCCAGAAGTAATCAACAGTCAGCATCATGGCCAGGGCTCACAGGTGGCATTAGGTGGAGCAGAGAGAACAAGGAGCAGATGCCCCCGATGCAGGAAAAGATGGAGACCACGGCCATTCACAAGCAGGTAAAACATGAACTTGGAAAGAGACTTCTTTGGTAATTTTTCTCATGGCAGGTAACCCAAGAGATCCTTCTATTTCTTACTCGCATACCTATAGCACCATCCCAGACAGAATGCTATGGTCCTGGAGAAATTGTTCTAAGTGTTCAGTCTTATTGGGACATTTTGAGAATCAAATAAGGTAATGTATATTAAGAGACTAGGGTAGCTTCTGACACATAGTAGGAGATCAATAAATGTTAGCTCCCATTCCAACAGCCATCTTGGACAGCTGATTTCGATTTAGCACCATCAATTAATCAGCACTTACAGAGACTTTGGTAAGTGTTAAAAGCAAAGGAGGATCAAAATAAGTGACTGACAGGGTTTCCACCCCTAAGGAGCTCACAGTCTGTCAGACAAGAAGGATATGTAAACAATCAACCCCAATAAAAGGAAAATAATAGTGTTAGCTGCCTGCAGCCACTTTGCCCCTAAGAAAGGGCATAACTTCCTCTAGAGTGGATTGCTTTTTTTTTTTTTTTCCCCAAAAACAAAATACCTGGATAGGAATCTTTGGGTGGGGAAGTTGACCCCACCATATCCACATAAAGTGTGCCTGGGAAGGAGAATATGAAACAAAGCGAGAGATAAGAAACGATTAAGATTACATAAAAATGATTAAGAAATGATTAAGGATTATGAATGTTCCTTGGATATAAGAAAGATCTGCAAAAGAAATTAACAAAATGTACAAGGGGTGAAGGGAGCCATGTAAGACGAGACCAGGGAAAGTTGATCAATATGATGACAGTAGAGTCTTGGGGGAGAGGGGGTGCAGGTACTTCTGACCAGGGGATTTTTCTAGAAATTGGATGCCTGATATCCACTTTTAAGTTGATTCCTGTGTCATCCTACAACATGATCTCCCAGCATCCCCTAAACCTCAGTCTGCCACATAACAGTCTTTGTTGCTGGTTCTTTGGGGCAAGTGAAAGCACTGGGATATGTCCAATAAGGGCCCACTCTCTTTAGGAAATACGTTCAGCATGGGAGAAATTGATTGGACTGAGGTGACTCCATAGAAGAAAAATGGAACCAGAAGTGAAACAGAGAAGATAAGCCTCCCTAAAATTCTGAGATATCTGGATTTCCCACCTGTTGTGAAATGGGTACCTTGAAGGTCAAGATAACTCTTCAGGCTCTGTTTAGGGCCTCTTGGATGATGAGTTTACAAGGAATAACAATAATAATAATAAGTGTGTTGACCAGATGGTAATCCAGATGCCTTGGAGCTCACAGCATGAACATACTCGTATAGAGATACTAACGATATTATTCAGTTCTTGGTAGCACTGAGATTCACAGACAAGACCCAGCCCCTGCAGCTCCTGGCCAGAATTTTTCACTGGAGGCTTTGACATGCCCATAGTCCAATCTGAGGGGTCTAGCACACTGGTTAGGCCCACACGCATTGGAGCCAGACTGCTGGGTTCTAATCCCAAATCAACCTCTTACAAGCTGTGTGACCTTGAACAAGCTGCTTAACTTCTCGGTGCATTGGTTTGCTCATCTGTATAACAAGAATCAGAGTGTCTGTTACATATGGGATTATTGTGAGGCTTGGAAGGAGTTAGCCCCCACAAAAGGCCTAGAGCAGTATTTGGCGTCTAGTCAGTGCTCGATTAATACTACCTATAAGGAGCAGTAATAGGTGCAGGAGGAAGAGTAATCATAACAGAAGCAGACGAGACTAGCTGACGTGATGGCCAGGACCCAATCCTCAAGTGCTGCCTTGGCTCCTGCTGCCCTCTCAGATGCCTCCAGCAACGCCGCCTTAGGATGGGTACCAGAGAGCCCCCAACACATCATGTAAACTCCTGGCTTTGTCAACCAGGCAGTGTCACAGCAGTAAAGTCAAAACAGCCCTCCCCTGAGGGGCTCTGGGCCTGCTCAAATACTCTGACTTAGGGACAAGTCTGGTTGAGCTCTTCCATCTGAACTTCTCTCATCAAGGCGCCTCACTTCCACCATCGAAGATGGCCACAGCCAGTGCCTCCAGAGACCACTTCTTGGGGAGCACTGTGCACCACGGGGCCTAAGCCGAGAGGGCAGGGGCAGGAGAAACCCCTTGACCCTCCTCTGCATCGCACTGTGCCCTATACCTGAAGCAGGGCTGCGTCTGCCCCTGCGTCTCACAGCTCCTCCAGCTCCTGCCCTTATCCCCCCATCAACGCTCAAAACCATTCACTTCTGCCGGCAGCAGGGGACAGAGGCCCAGGAATCCTGCCATTCTTCTCTCCCCTCCCACTTCTCTCCAGCTCAGGCACCTACAAACTCACACACACACACAATCTCTTTCCTCTTCCTTCATCCAAAAAACTGAAGCCATAGAGATCCTGGATCGGGCAACATGGTGGCATCATTTGCTCCCCAGATGTGCCTACATCTCACCTTGGGCCCAGTGTCAGGAGGGGACATAAAGGAAGAAGGGAGCCATTCTCACTGGAGAAGCCAGGAGGGCTTCACCGAGGAAGTAGCCTCTAGGCTGTGGTGTCCAGATAATGGAGAAAAGCCTGAGTGGTCTGGAGCACAGGTAATATGAAGAAGAATGGCAGGAGAAGAAGCTTGGAAGTTAGGTTAGGACTAATCCTAGAGGGTCTTGAAAGCATGACAAGGTCTAAATGTGATCCTTCCAGACAGTGTTTCTTAGCCAGGGTAGCATATCAGATCCCTGGGAAGACCTTTTCAAAATACACGTCCCTGCCCTCTCCCCCTCCCTTCCCACCCCACATCACTTAAAAACAGTTTACATCTGGAGGGGAACCTGGAAATATGTATTTTGATCATGCATCCATGCAATTCTGGCATGTACTGTTCATCCTCCACCCCCTCAAAGTCCTGCCACAACAAAGGGGAGCCATAGAATGTGTTTGAGGGAGGAGGTGGCATGACGCAACCTGAATCTTAGGAAGATGCCTTTGGTATCTGGAGCAAACTATGGACTGAGCAGAACCCCATGCCTGCACCTCGGTCTGCATGTCCACCCATAGTCTTATGGTGCTTTGGTGCCCACCAGGAAAAGGCGCCTGACCTCCAGCAACACTGGTTAAAGTTAGTACAGTAACCTGCACAGCCGTAAGCGGACTGGCTTTGGCACATCAGGAATGTGGGCAAATGGCCTCTCTGGCTGTGTTAGGTGCCTCTGGTGTGGCCCTCATGTAAAGATGGGGAAGGGGGAAGAAGGGAAGTGAGGGGCAGGGACAGGGTGGGGAAGGCTGCTCCTGACTTTCATCAGCCTCACTAGCTAAAATTCACCAGCACAGACCCTCCCCAGGTCCAACTTCTTTGTTTTTGATCAAACGTCCTTTTAAATTGATGGTCAGAGTATGAAGGCCTCATTAAGTGTCAAGTGGAGCTCTGCTTGAGGCTTGGCCTGGCTCTGCCCAGGGATGGTTTCAGAGGCCAGGGAGCAACCAAGCCCACACTTGATCCACCCCCTCACCCACCTGCCACTGGGCACACAGGGCATGTGCACAGCCCGCTCTCTGAGACCCCTATCCCATCTGCCAGATGAGGTAAGGTTGTCAGGTTCAGAGAGAGGGAAGTTGGGAGTCAGATCTCTAAGAGCAGTAGGAATGTGAGTTCAGGAGTCCTCCAAAGTGTGGTCGGCACACGGCAGCCGTGTGTGTGTGTGTTAACCTGAGAGTGTTATCCTGATTGTGTACCAGCTGGGCAGCCTGGACTCTCTATCACCATGAAGATGGTATCATGCATATTAGTCTGCATCTCTAATATGAGTGGGTTTCCCTCAGGTATTGTGGCCTTGTGCAGTGCACAACCTGAACATCTGTACACAGTGGCTCTGACGGTCCAGTGAAGAGCCCTATGTATCTGGCTTTCTCTCTTCCAGGACCATTGGGAGGATCAAATGACATAAAGGATGGAAAAGCACTTTGACCCTAGGCTTTATTATTATTATTTCTCCTGCCCTAAAAGAATGTGCCTCCTGGGTCTTTGAATTACCTAGACCATTTCTTCCTCTGTTCAGTTTTGGATCCCCAAGACAGAAACACATTTTCAACAAATTTTAGTTGTTAGAAATTCATAAAATGATAGACTGGTGGAGCTGGAAGGCACCCTAGGGATCTTCTACTCCTACTTTCATACAGATGGGAGACTAAGGACACAGAGGTGGAGCACCTGGTCTGAGGACATTCCTCTGGTTAGCTTAAGCCCCACACCTTGACGTGTGTGCATAGTTCCATCCAGTGGCTCGGAGGTGGGAACATTGCTCTGGAGGTCACAGGAGGGCCTGGTCCCCAGTTTCAGGCCCTCAGGCAGCCTCTCTGCTCCGAGGCTCCTTCTGAGGGAGCATCTGAGGGCTGAGCAGGGTGGGGGCCCTCTCCCCTGTGGACAGCTGAAGCAGCAGGCTTCAGTCTGCTCAGAGCTGGCCCAAAAGGATGGGGACAGGCATCAGGACAAGGGTGTCCCTGCATGCCACGTCTGCTGCCTCCTGTGCTGGAAGACAGAAGACAGTTAACGCTTCACAGGGAGCCCTTGACGGAAATCCGCTACTTCCTGCAGACTTCCTGACAGGCAGGCAGGAGAATCTCAAGAGAAGCAAAGGGAGATTTACTGTAAAGAAAAGAGAAGGCAGTGGCGATTGTGTGAGGAGTGGAAGTACGTAAAAGAAAGCGGTTCTGGTGAAAAGGTGTGCTGGCGAACAGGCAAACAGACACTTTTGATCCATCTTGCTCAACAAACTGCACCCTATTAAAGGCTCCTTGTTATTGCTGATTCCTAAAAAGGGCAGGGCAGTTATAGCTGCACGTTGGGGATTAAATCTAGCCCCCCACAAAAGGCATGTTCAGGTCCTAGCCCCTGGCCCTGAGGGTGTGAAGCCATTTGTAAATAGGACCTCTGAAGGTGGTACTAGTTAATGCGTGACCAGCTCAGGGTGCCCACACTGAGTGAGGGAGGGCCTCAAGCCAACACAGCTGAAGTCCTTACAGGCAAAGTAAATTGGACATGAATGGAGAAGCCATGGGACAAGCCAGAAGCTGGAAATCAATGGAATCCAAAAGAGAAGGAAAAGGCACTGCCGTATGCCTTGCCATGTGAGAGAAAACCTAAAGAATCTCAAAGACTGCCGGGCAGCCAGAAGATACCACCCTAGGAAGAAGGAAGCCTGCTAGCCTCTGAAACCATGAGTCAATCAAGTCCTGTGGTTAAGCCCACCCATTGTGTGGTATTTGCTCAAGCGGCTGAGAAACAAAGACACTCTGTCACCATAGAAGCGGCCTTGGGATGACAGACTGCATGATCAGAAACACCATTATTAGACACACTCTGCCTCATACTAGTCTGTGTTCATCTCGTCCCCAAAGCAGATGGTGAGCTTCTCCCCCTGCAGGGGCCGTGCTGATTGAGGTACCCTTCCCGGCATCTAGCCCGGGACGGCGAATACAGCAGGCATTTAATCATGGAGGGACTTTATTTTAAAACAACATATTGGGACATCTGATCCTGAGAAGTGTAAATGTACTCTGGAAAACAAGATGGAATATTTGAAATCTGAACCAGCCTGAAAACCCAGAGCACATGAGCAAGTTATATCCATATTTATTTATGTATTTACATTTATGAGTATGGTATAGATGTATATTATTTTATGGGTGGGAAATAATAGCAAACAAGGCAATAATGATAACAATAGCAGGTTCCTTACTACCCAACAAATTGTAAGTTTGTCTTCTTAATTTCCAATTTTTCCAATATTGATTTTCATAATTTAATAAATATTTTGTGAACACTTGCTATGGGCCAAGTATTGTGCTATTCTTCTAGGAAATATATAAAAGCAAAGAAGATATGGCCTCTGTCCTCAAATGCATCAGATTCTAAGGCAGGGAGCAAGGGACAGATGTGTGAATAAAGGTATTCTATACAGTGCAGCCATCGATATTGTCATGGTTTGGGAATTGTGCTCCTGAAGCAAAGAAGAGGCTTCCTAACTCTCCTGGGGGAAATGGGGCCGACTTCAGAGAGGAGGGGTCTTTTGAGTTGGGCTTTGAGGGATGAGTAGAAGGTTGAGAGGTGGAAAAGGAGTCTGGAGGGGCCTTCCAGACAAGAGAAACTGCACAGGAAAAGGCAGAGAGGCCTCAAAGAGAGCAGTGACAGGAAGTTCAGTGGGGCAGAGGGGCAGGTGGGCAGTGGTGAGGCACCGGGGACCAGGAGTACGTGGTTGGAGAGCTGGGGCCTTATCTGTAGGTGGTGGGGGAGAGGGGTATGAGCAGAACAGGATTCTGGCAGGGATTTGGGTAAAGGGCTAGGATTGTGGGAGACCACAGGCAGGGACCCCAGGTAGGAAGCTGTTTCCTCAGACCTGGAGAGAGATTTTGAGGGCTGCTGCCTTAGCAAAGGACCTGGGAAGCAAGACTAGATTCCAGAGAGATCCCTAAGAGCAAAATGACAAGACTTAATGACCATTTGGCTGGAGAAAGTTTAAAAAGGGGGTCCAAATTCACCAAATTTGGAAATAAGGATTGAAAATCCAATTCAGGGGGAAAAAGTGAGGACAGACCTGCCCCCTTCCTTGGTCGGAGCCACCAGTAGCTGACATTGAGGGGATGCTCCATTACCAATTACTGTTACTGCCCACTAGAAACTTACATTCTCTCTTAGGGTGACGACATGGACATAAATAATGTGGTACAAGGCAGACTGGGGGACCTTTCCATCAGAGCCCTCTTATAAAGCAGAACCAAGAAGACGATCCTCGTTGGAGAGATCAGAAAAGGTTTCCGAGAGTAGGAGGTGCTGGATTTGAGCCTTAAAGGATACATAAGCGTTCAACCCACAGGGGCATGTTCCAGGGCAATGAGCACCAGTGGGTTAAGGCAGTCTGGCAGTAACAAGGAGGCGTGGAGGGGAGCTGTGAGACAAAACAGGGACTATTGAAAGTGCCAGTGGGAGACTGTGCAGAATAGGGGGCACAGTGGAGAGCTCCTGAAGGTTTCTGCACAGGGGAACAACTCTGTACTTCAGGAAGCCATGGCTGGCAATAACAGGGGCCCCATTTGGAGCCACGGAGGAAGCTTGAAATGGGCAAGGAGAAAACGTCTCTCTGACCTGCCCATCCATCCCTGATGGGTTGTCAGCTCTTGGGCTCATGCTAGCCCTCTTCTGGGACCAGCTCAAGCAAAGCTCTCAGAGCTCATAATTCTATGTCGGGTCATGTGTAAAACCAGGTTGGATTAATTATTGATGCAAACTTAGGCAAATGGCTTGGCAAGGTTCCCCTCAGCAAAATTAGCTTACGCAGATCTGGCTGCCTCCTGGGAGAGCCTGCCTGTCAGTGGCTCCTGACCCACAGGTAGAGGGACATGCACTCGGAGGGGCTTTGAACCTCTGACTTCAGGTCTGTGCCCAGAATCTCAGCCACTTCCCGACACCATCTGGGCTGGGGGTGGGAAGCAGGCCAAGAACGAGCGAGGCGCTCGCTCCCAGGCCTCCTGTGGATTCCCTCACAGCCGGGCCGTGCACAGAAAACAATATCAGCGATAACAACCTTGCAGATCCAATTCCATTCCATTTAATTAAACGGCTTCAGCGCTCACAAATTGCGGCAATAGATGTGAGCTCATGCCAGACACACAGCTGCAGACCCGCAGCACAAGGCGCTTTGGAAGGTGCAGCGAAGGCCATTTACTGCCAGGGGCAGAGCCCGCTTCCAGGTAACGCGAGTGACCAGCGTGAGCCCACTCCGTCCACACACCTCCGGCAACGGAGGGGCTTCACTCAGCCGTTCCCTTAAGAGACCCTGACTAAGCCCCTGCTACGTGCCAAGCCCTGTTCTAGGCATTGGAAATACAGGAGAAGGAGGTGGACTTGCCGCCAAGGACCCAGGGTCTCCTGGGAATGCAGAGGAGCAGACGACACTCTAATGCGTAGGAGCTTTGGAAGGAGAGCCCAGGCTTGGAGTGGCAGGCAAGGCCAGAGGGCAAAGCGGCTGGTGTTTGGACATTATCCTGAGTGGATGGGAGTCCCAGGGAGGGGAGAGGGGAAAACAGAGAGCATATGATCAAGCACAGCCCGCGTCTCAGGCACCATAAAAGTGCTGGGATATGGCAGGAAACAAGACATCCGCACTCTTTGCCTCTCGGCCAGTGCTTCTGTCCTGCCTCCCAGGCAAACGTCCCGCCTGTGGGAGTTCTAGGAAGTGGATCCTCAGATGGACCAGAAGGAGGGTGAGTCCTGGAGAAGGTTAACCCGGGGGGACAAAGTATTCATGCAGCATTGGAGGATCAATAACCTTGGCCATATAACTTGCCTGAGGCATGTTTCCCCTCTGAGAAATGGGCATAAGGCAACACATCTGCTGTCTTGCCCTCAGGTTTGTCACAAGATTCAAAGGTAAAGGCTAGGCACACAGTAGGAACTCAACCGTGCACTGAATGAAATATGGTATGAGTTCTTGGCCAACTGGAAAGTACTACAAAATATAGGAGGTCAGCACTGCACTCTCATTTTGTCAAGTGGGCGTCGTGCCTGTTGTCCTTGCTATGACAGACAATTGGTTGCACTTTACAGTCTGCAAAAGAGACTAGGGATTGGCCAGAGCATTTACTGAGCATTCATTCATTCAGCAAATATTCACAAGCCAGATACTCGGTCCTATGGTGAGCAAAACAGGTCTGGCCTGTTGGACTTCACAGTCAGTGGGGTGGTGGGCACTAACTAAATAGTCCAAAAAGTGAATACAAAACTGCCCACTGTGGTGAGTGGGCCCGAAAAGAGAAATGCAAGCAAATGCAAGAGACGTAAGGAATGAGCTGTGAGCGCAGTGCTTCAGGAGCTCACCTCCCTCTGCCGTGCTGGGGACTTTGCTTGCTGCTCCCTCCTTCTGATTGTCCTCCCAGCTCTGGACAGGGCTGTCTCCTTCCTCTTCTCAGACCTCAGCTTAAATGCCGTCTTCACAGAATAACCTTCCCTGCCCACCCTGCCAGGCACTCTTTACCATGTCTGCACTCGTCGTTCCCTGATGTTTTCTTTCTCATGTACTTCTTCATTGTTTATTGCCCTTTCCTGCCTGGTGGAAGGTAAGTGTGATGAGAGCCAGCTCAGGCTTCCCAGTCCCCAGCCAGGCACGTGGTCGGAGCCAATAAACACGAATCAATCAGTGAAGCTACAACTGAAATTTTGCTTGACTGAAGATGACTGTGAACATCATCAGAGAGATTAGTTAATTTTGTGGAGAGCTTCAAAGACTTGTCCTTCTTAGATTTATGAATTAGTTAGAGGATCCCCATGCCTAGTTCCAGAGTGACTGCCCACCATTTCCTGTGTCTCCCCAAGTGGAAAGTATGATGTGGTAGAAAAAGACCTAGGATTAGAAAATGGACTGACCTGGGTTCAAATTCTGACTCGACTCCTTACCACTGGCTAGAATCTGAAGAGGCTCCTTAAACTCTGAGCCTTGCTTTCATGGCCTATAAAATGAGAACAACAGCTGCTTTGTGGGGCGTGGAGAGGACGAAATGATGCTACGTAAGGTTGTGTGTGACAGGGAGAGCAGGGCGTGGAGGTGCTGCATAAACAGCAGTCAGCTGCTCTCCAGTTTGGTCAAATGGAAAAGGTGGTTGAAGTCCCACCCAGCACCCTAAAGACCTTTCACCTCCCTAATTTAGCCCTAATTTTCTAAGTGACTTTGGCCACAAACCTACCCGGGCTGTGCCTTGGTTTCCCAGTCTTTAACACTAGAGTAGCCATTTTTTTTTTCTAACCTAATTATCCCCTCCGAGAAAGTGCCTCGTGGGGCATGTGCTAAATTAAAACATTAATTAAAATAAAATATGAGCTCTGCAACAATTGAAATGGGAGGAGAAATACATAATAAAATAATTCCTATGTATAAAGCACTCCCCAACCTCGGACTTGAAGCCCTCCAAACCCAAGGACGACTTGAAGACGACAATCAGGGGCTCCTTCCCCGAATTCTGTAGAGTATTTGGGGGACCACAAGTACCCAAAAGACATGTGCTTTGAATCTTTCAGAGGTCCTGAAATGTGAGAAGAATCCCAACTTCTGGCCAATTGTTCATTCACAGATAGGCATCTGGTTAAATGCAGCCGGGTGCTGGGGACACAAAGAAATGGCTTCTTTCCTTCATTAAACATGTATTCTGTATGTGCTGCTCCAAGTCAGTCCTCATGCCAGACGCTGGTGATGCAGAAGTGACAATGTGACCCCTGCCTCCCAAGGGAGCTTGGAGTCCAGTGGTCAGACAAGGTGAAGCCAACGCAAGACAGAAGTCAAGTAGGCCCAGGGGCCTGGCTCCCATTCCCACTGATACATCACTGTCCCCCGAAAACCTGCTGTACTCTCTTGCCTTGGGCCTTTACCGGGATCATTTCCTCTGTTTTGGTTGTTGTTCATCTACAAAATCCTCCTCCTCCCTCAGGGCCCTGCTCAAAAGCCACCCCTCCCTGGGAAGTCTGCCTTGACCAGCTCACCCCAGCGGATTGTGTCCTGCACCGTTCACTGGACGCCGCACTCACTGCCCGTGTTGATACGTGCACTGTGATGTCGGTGTATCGCACAATGGGGAAAATTCAGAGCCAGGAGGAACCTGAACTGTCATCGGAGCCACTGCCTCTATTTTACACACGTGGGGCCGGAGAGCCCCAGAGGAGACCCAACAAGCGCACAGCAATGCGCGGGGCGTGACAGGACCAGGCTTAGGTGGCAGGCCCTTGGCTCCCACGCCATGTTCTTTCTGTTCCTCCTATCACGGGACCCCACCCCACGCCCTTCACAGGTTGTCTCGTTCCTTCAGGTTTCCAGGGCAATAAAAAGAGGCTGGTGTGACTGGCAAGATTTGGGTGGCCAGATTTTATCCCCCAGGATCATTGCAGCAGCAGGCTCTGGCCAGCTCAGGTCTATGTCAATGGCTCATGTTTTGCAAACATTGCCTTCTCTAGGAAGCCTTCCTGATTAGCCCAGCCTGCCCTGAACTCCCTTTTATGAGGTCTGTCACCCAGATCAGCAGCTCCTAGAGGAAAGGGGCTAACAAACTCTTACATTGCTATGCTCCCCACCTTGACTGATACCAAGCAATTTTATATACATTTGTGCAGAAACTGAATTCTGCTTCTGTTCATTAGTTCTCTGACTTTAGGCTATAAAAGAAAGAACAGACAAGGATATGATTCAAAGTATCAGATTCTTAGAAGGATAGTCATTCATCCTTCATGGCATCAGCCCCAACCTCACCTCTTCCAGAAAGCCTTCCCTGATTACCCCCAACATCCTGAATTCTTTCCTACCAAGTTTCCACTGTCACATGGTACAACAGCTCCTTGACAAGAAGAGATGGCCATTTCTTGCCCTTTTATTCATCCAACTCTGCTGATCTCAAGATGGCTGCTATCTTTAAGTCCATTTCCTTTTTTTCTTTTTTTTTAATTTCACAAGAAATGGGACGTTTGACAGAAACTGGATTCAGCGTCTGTCTTTTAGTTCCCTGGCCTCATAATGTAAAAGAAAGACCTCTCATTCTGGAGCCCGACAGCTTGGTTTAAATCTTAGCTCAGCCACATCTCACTTTGAAGACTCAGGAAAGTCACCTCCTCCTCTGGCTCCAAGGGTCCCCATCCACAAAATGAGGCTCTCTCCTGGGGCTGTGGAATGCCTGCACAACATAAGCCACAGTAGCTGGCACATAGTAAGGCTTTCAATGCGTCACTTCTGTTCTTTCCTGGTCCTTCCCTCCAGAAATCCCACTGACCAGCCACACATCTCTGCAGGACCTGGATCCCAGGCAGAGCCAGACAGGTCTCATGCAATTAAAATTTCATTACCTTGACCAAGCAGAGTACAGTACATTTACTAATATAATTACACTGCAATTGTTGAAGTCAATGAACAACATGCCTTTACGATGTAGTGTCCTTGATAATCCCAGCCCCTTCCCTCTTCCTAATCCACGGTATCTGGTCACTATCAAAGACTTCCTCCCACTTAGGAGAATAGCCTGAGTTTCCTGGAAGATATATCGAAGGATGGAGTCCAGGGCCTTCCTTTATTTTTCCTTTTTTACTATTCCAGACATCCTGATGGCCGAGAGAAGAGAGGAGAAGAGAAGGTGAAGACAACTTTCGCTTCTCTTTCAAGTTCATCTTGTTGGGGTGAAAGTTCAGAGTTACATGCACATGTGTTTAGATGCTCTCACCCAGCAGATGCTCCTAACCTGAGCAAATGCCTTCGTATGCCCTAGGGAGAGCTGCTGCCATTCAAGAGAGATGATCTCAGACTTAGACCCATTTTATGAAATCTGAAGAAAAACACGAGGTCTGCCCGGCCACAGAGTTTGTTTCCCCAGCAAAGCTGCAACAGTACTGACACCCCAGCTTCACATTACCATTTGACCAAGCAGTGCAACCTTCATTCATGTAAGCACAGATACGATTTGCCAAACACTGCTGACTTTGCCACGTTTCTTCATGCACTACCTCATCTGATTCTCACATCAGCTCAGTGAGCCAGGTACTCCTCCCATTACTCAAGGTTGAGACAGAGGCTTACAGAGGTGCACGGGCTGGTCCAGCCCAGAAATTGCAGGGCTGCCTGTCAAACCAAGTCTCCTGTGAAACGTATCCCCTCTGTAGTGTGAAATAGGAAAACCCCTCTCCAATGAGGGTTCTGTTTCCAGCTCTGGCACTTACTAACTAGAGGATTTCCTGCAAGTTGCTTTACCAGTGCCCCTCTGCTTCTCTCTCAAAGCACCCTACATAGCCCCAAAATCATAGTTATAAGTTTACTGGTATGATTAT
The DNA here is from genome assembly GCA_026826555.1 of Tolypeutes matacus. Lineage (NCBI taxonomy): Eukaryota > Metazoa > Chordata > Mammalia > Cingulata > Chlamyphoridae > Tolypeutes > Tolypeutes matacus. Next base: position 12,959,523 of record JAKSZT010017719.1, on the reverse strand, counting down.
TTACTTATTTTTGGCTACCCCATTAGATCATAAACTTCATGATTGCATTGGTTTTATTCACCCGTATGTCCTCAGTACCTAGCAGATTGCTGGCTCCACAGAGGTATTTAATGAAAACTTACTAACCGACCAAATGAATGAATAAATAAGTGACCGAATAAATAACACTCATTAGCTGTGTGATATTGGGAAATGTACTTTCTGATCCACACTTTCTATCTATCATATCTACTTTGCTAGGCTCTTGGGAGAATTAGAGATAAGGTATATTAAAGCACTTAACTTAGTGCCTGACACATAGTAGGTACTTAATAAATGGAGGCCATTATTATTATCACTTAATGAAGTCACAATTCAAGGCAAAGTCTCCTGCTCCCCATGTCACCTCCACCCTCAAGAAAACAAGGGCTTCAGAAGCAGCATCGAAGGGACGTGCGCTGTGTCACTGACATTTCGTACAGACAAGAGAAGCCCATTAGTGCCACCCCTGCAGACTGGGAGCTGCGCTGGTAAATTGATTTCTCACTGCACTCTGCTCACCAATACTAGTGTGATTGTCAGTTGTGCTCAAACCCAGCTCCGGGGTCCTCAGCATTTGCAGCAGGCAGTGCGGTGAGAATTCAGTTGCACCAAGGACCCTTGATTGTCAAGGAAGAATGCCAAAATGTCCTTCAAATTCAAGTGATATGAAGGGAACAGCGTCCTGGGGGATGGGGAGCTGGAGCAGCAGCCCCCCAGTTTGCTGAGTGCCCTTGGATAATCACACCCTTTTCCTGGGCTTGGTTTGTTCATCTGTAAAATGCAGATCATGACAGCCTTCTCACATGATGGTGAGGGCTGCATGAGAGACCACTGAAGATACTAGCTCTGATCCCAGTTACCAGTGATGGGCAGCTTATTAGGTGTCATGCACTGCGCCGAATGCTTGGCGTCCTCACCATGTCTTGTCAATAATCCTATTTAAATGAGATGATCATTATCTCCTTTTTTCAGATGAGAAAATGGAGGCTTGCAAAGGTTAAGTAACATGCCTGAGAAAATAAGTGGTAGAACCAGGATTCAAACCCAGGATTGTAACCCAAGCTATACTGCATCCTGATCAAGATGGGGGTGGCTGAGGTTAGCCCCCAGTAGACAGTGGTTCTGACGTTCTGCAACTTTGGCTCCAGTTCTGCCACTAACTTGGAGAAATCAACTTTGGGGTCTCCGATTCCCCAACTGTGAATTTAGGGTATTGGCCTAAAGATATCCAAGTTTGTTTGTGTTTTCCATTTAAGTATCCTAGACTAAGATGCTTGAGGTATAGGGATACTTGCTGGACAGAAATGACTTCTCTGGCTCTCTTAAGCCCTACTGGAAGGCCATGCAATGTAGTACAGTGGATATGGGACTGGAGTTCCACAGGCCTGGGTTTGAATCCCAGCCTTGGCTCCTTCTTGGTGGGTGAACCCTACCCTATCCACCACAATTTTCCCATCTATGGAATGGAGATAAAACAGCCAACCTCACAGAGCACTGGAAGGATGAAAGCCAAAGTCCGCACACTGGCCTATGAGGGCTCATGACCCTCCCACCCTACCCCACTTCTCTGACCTCATCTCCTCCTAATCTGATTCTCATCTACTCTGCCACATGCTCTGGCCTCAGGGCCTTTGCACTTGCTCTACTCTCTACCTGGGCAACCTTCCCCCAAATAGCAGCTTGCTCACTCCCTCGTCTCTAAGTTTTTGCTTAAATGCCACTTTTTCTTAGGGCTTTTCCTAACCATCCTATTTAAAATCACAAACCATTCTTTCCAGCCATCCCAGACCTTGCCAAGCCCTCCTAACCCCAGGCTCTTTTACATTTTTCTCTGTAACCTTATCACCATCTGACATACTATATGTCATCTGTCTTTCCCCACCAAAACGTTGGCCTCATGAGGCCAGTGTCTTTGCTTCACTGTTGTAACCCCAGGACCTGTAACAGTTCCTGGTACATAGTAGGTGTTCACTAAATTAATTAGGAGCATTATTTGAGGAAAGAATGAATATTCATTCCTTTCCTTCTCCTTCATAATAAATCTTGCCATTAATTGAGCAATTATTATGAGGCAGGCCTCGTGCTAAGCACTCTACTACTAGTATCCACATGTGACATCAGTCCCAGATGTGGGGCTTCAGACGATTCAATCGCTCAGTAATCAGAGATGCCCCATTCCTACTTGTCATTTTTTGCATGCCTGGTTCTCCCAAAACCAGTCTGCTCGATGTGTTCAAGGAACCAGTGAGTCTTTTAATTAAAACAGTCTGCTATGATGAATCTGTTATTACAGAGCCTTACCTATGTAAAACATTAATAATACAAATTTCATTTGTTTATGTCAGTGCCAAGCATTAATTTTTAATAGCAAAATGTATGAGTTATGAAAGGCATTAATGCAAAACAAATCACCAGCTGAGGATGAAAAGGAAATCTATTTTTTAGGGTAAGCAGTGGCGATGAAATATTGTGGTTTCCAAGCAGGGGGAAGAACAAAAATATTTCTTCAACCTTCAGTGGCAATTTAAAAAAAAAAAAAAAAGATGCAGGTAAAGAAAGGACTTTATCATCACCTTAACATCCATTCTAAATTGTAGCAGAGAGTTGTCACTTTTATCCTCCTGGATCTCTGGTGGCAGTTTCACAGCCAGAAGTTTATACAAAATTGTCCTAATTACCCACCTGGTCACATTAATACTTCTGGAATAAATTATTAATAATAATTTGTTACATGTGTACAGCACAAGTCTACAAAACACTTTCATCCATTAGCTTCAGTGATCCCTGCTGCTCTGCAGGGAAGGAGGAATTATCCCCACTTTTCAGATGAGCTCCCTGGGGTGCGAAAAGTTTTGACAATAGGGATGGGACCACAGGAAGTATTCGAGAATGAATGAAGGGAAGTGGGAAGCCAATAGGCAAGGAAGAAGGAGAGGAGGAAGGAGGGAGGGAGGGAGACGGGCCAGCAGGCCAGCAAGGGGATGTCCGGGAAGGAGAAGGAAAGGGAGCAAGGATGCAGCCAGCAAGCATCATGCGCAGGTGATGTGCCATCTGCTCTTGTGGTCACCTGGAGCAGTTGGAGGCAGGTGCCGCCAGGGTGCAGGAGGCGATAACAGCATAAATGTTCAGCGAGAGCCCTCCAGACAGAGAGAGTGGCGAGTGGATGGCTGTTTGGACGCCGTATATTAAATTGCTTATTTTATAAATGTATGGATGTATTTGATTTCGTGCTGGCAGAGATACACGTACCTGAGTACCTGTGCAATAGCTATTATTATCCCCATTTGTAAATGAGGAGATTGAAGCTCAGAGGCTGCTCACCACCCACCCCCTAAATTTTAATATATTTTATGCAAATGGTACTAGGCTAGACAAACTGTTCTGCAGCTTGATTTTTTTCCTCTAACAATATATTTTAGACATCCTTCTATGCCAGTACATATACTTCATTCACCCATTCATCAGATACTTAGTGAACATTGCACTGTGAGAGGCACTATGTGAGGTGCTGAGCTTACACTGGTGAATGAAATAGTCTTTGCCATCATCATTGTCACCTTCATCCCAAGCAGCCTGTACTGAATGTGCACCATGTACCAGGAACTGTGCACAGCCCTTCCCATTTGCCCTGTCATCTTATTAGTAGAATAACCTATGGCATGGGTGCTAACATCTCCACTTCAGAATAGGAAATCAAGGTATAGAAAGGGTAAGTAGCTCATCCTAGGTCATCTGCTAGTCTCTGGTGGACCTGGGATTTGAACCCATGTCTTCAAGCATCAACCAGATGGCTCTGGTCTTCACTGACTTCACAATCCGGGAGGTGAGGGTAGGGGTCACATACAATAAATACATAGTGTAAGTGCTATTTAAAGAAAACAAATGAGGTGCATTTCCTTGGTACATTTTATCATAATTCTTTTAACCATTTCACAGTTGATGGACATTTGGACATTTCCAGTATTTCATGATTATAAACAAATGCACAGTAAATATTCTGGTCCACCTGATGCTTGGCAACTATAGCTGCAGGATAAATTCCTAAAAGTGGAATTACAGAAGCAAACGGTAATTGTATATTTTTTATTTCATAGGTATTTCCAAATTGCCGTTTTGAGCTCCTACACCCTGTGTGTGTGTGTGTGTGTGAATTCCCATTTCCATAACCTTACCAGGACTGGCTATTAGGAATCATTTTAATCTTTAGTGAAAAATCTAATTTCATTCCTTTTGCTATTTTCATATATTTTCCTTTGAGCATACTTCAGTATATTTGTGAGCTGTGGTTTCCCTTTGGTTTTTGACTCATTATCCTGGGAGATTGTATGATTTAATGGAAAGAACATGAGATCAGGACTCAAGAGACTTGGGATTTAGTCCCAGCAACATAGCTAACAGCTGAGTGGTCATGGATATGTCACAAGCCACAGCCCAGGGACAGAGAAGGGATTGGGGGCTGCAGACTCCAGGGCCACCATAGTGAAGAGTCAAGAGGAGCCCCTATCTGAGGGGACTGAGCCATGGCAAGAAAAGTGGGTGGGCTGCAGGGCTCAGCCACGCCACACAAGGAACTTCCAAAGCCTGATGATATGCCTGGGACTGAGTCTCTCAGCAGTGGGCCCTGTTGGGACCACCCATGTCCACTCTGAAGTTACCAACCCACACACCTGCTCACTAGTAACCAACAGATGTGAGGGAAACTCACTCACATTCTGTGAGCGGTCATGTGAGGAGACGCCCTGTTTTTTCTTTTCCCTCTTCCCTCCTCCTGCCTCAACACCAGAGGGGACGTTGCAAGGAAGAGGGAGGGATTTGTGTGAGAGAGGAGACCTCTCCTCCCAAGTCCCCCCGACCCACCCACTGCAATCTCAACTCTAGGCTTTGTGGGGTGGTAAAGGAAGCTTTGCATCTAATATGAGATTGGAGTTTGAAAAATAAACAGACTTGAATCTTAATCATCAAAATAAGGCTATTTTAATTCCCAAAGTCTTGGAATCAGCCTGAGCTGTCATAAAGAAAGCCCACCACTTTCTTAATGGGGTGCAGCAGACGCAGTGGGTAGCAGTTAAGAGGGGTTGAAATTTTAAGCATTTCATGTTTATATTCCAACCAGTTACGACTCTTCATTATTAGTAAATAATGAGAGGATTGACACAGCTGATCTTTTCTACTTCTCTAATTCTGAGATTGCATGATTTATTCATTTATTCAACACGCATTTGAGAAGCACTTATGTACAAGAGTTGTGCTAAACTATGAGACTACAGACAGGAAAAAGTACTATCTCTGTCCTCTAGAAACTTTCCACTGGTGGAGAAGACAGAGGCACAACAGAAGCAATTGCCACACTGTACACTGAGTGAAGCAACAGAGCTGTGTGCAGGGAGCAATGGAAACAGGAGTTGGGAAGACAACCTAGAAGAGGTGAGCTGAGTCTTGTATGATGAGAAGAACTTTGCTGGTGAAGAAGTGAGGAGAGAATATTCCAGAAAGAGAAAAGACCTGCTCTCAGGTACAGCAGTGTGTGGAAGCTCGATGCATTGGAAAAACAGCAAAGAGTTCAGGGTGGCAGGAGCGGAAGGGAGCATATGGTGGGCAAAGGGAGGTGAGCCTGGAGAGAGCAGGGAAGGAAGGGGCCAAGGAGCTTGGACTTGATCCGGAAGGCAATGGGGAGTCAGGGAAAGGGTTGGGACAGGCGTGTGCCATGGTCAGAATTGTGTTTTAGAAACTTGACTCTTGGGAAGTGGCTGTGGCTCAATCAGTAGGGCTCCCGTTTACCATATGGGAGGCCCCGGGTTCGGTTCCCGGGGCCTCCTGGTGAAGGCAGGCCCGCCCGCGCGGCGTGGTTAGCTGACCCAGCGAGCACAAGCAGCAAGGGGGGGATAAGTGAATAAATAAATAAAATCTTTAAAAAGAAACTTGACTCTGGATCCAGTTTGGAGAACGGGTGGGAGGGACTGGGAAGAGAATGGAGGCAGACCCATCATGGGTCTCTGAGTGCCCTGAGTAGATGAGGCCAGGAAAGCATCCCTGTCCACCTTTTCTCCTGTTCCCACAAGCTTACACAATAGCACAGCAATTTCCTTTGCTTTGCAGAGGTGCTATGCCAGCAGAGTTGGGTCCTGTCAACACTGCCGGCCTGAACTAGAAGAGATGGTAGAGGGCGGTGAGGGGAGAGGCGTGTGGATTTCACAGCTGTAAATTCTGTCATATTGGATTTCTCTCAGAATATCACACACAGCACTGTTAACTAGACCCCTTGCATACCACACGGACCCTAGATACGCCAAGCAACAGTGCTGGAATCTTCTGTGAGGAATCATGTCCAGCAGGGCACATGGGAGGTAAAAGTCAACCCCGGAACTCACAGCAAAACTTTGGAGGGAAAGGAAAAGAGAATTACCCTTTATGAACACTTTCTGCCCACAAATCAGTATCCCATCTCAACCCACGTTAAATGCTCCCCACAATCTTGCAGCACGTAAAATTTTATCCCTGTTTTATTAGTGAATAAACTGAGATTCAGAGAGCTTCACTAACATGCCTGATATCTCCCAGGAACTGAGATATAGAGCCCAGACCCCAGCCCAGGCTTGCTTCATTCTGAAGCGAGAGCCCTCAAGTGCCGCCTTCGAGACCACTGCAGGGGCAGAGTCAAAGTGGGCACAGGCTGCTGCTTCTGCACATTGGAAAAGGGGGCAAAATAAGAGACTGTGATTTCTCCTTGGCTTGATCACTTGGAGGATCATAGCAACTGGCCAGGGTCTTAATTTCCCTTTGGTTAAACAGGCATCCAGGATACTTCATATAGTCACTCGATACTAACAGCGAGCCCGGAGAGCAGAGCACTTCGGAGTGGGCCTGGGTTTGAATCTAGACTCTGTAACTTCCTAGCTGTGCCTCCTTGGGCAACTTACTTCACCTCTCTGGGTTTTAATGTCCTCATTTGTAAAATGGAATAAGAGTAATATTACCTTTTAGGGTTGCCATGGGCGAATTAAGTGAGTTAATAAGTTAAATGGCACTTGGAAGAGTACCTGGCCCATTCTGAGAGCCCAGTAGGTGTTGGCTTATGACTGATCGCACACCCGGTGGGAGCCCCGTGTCAGGCCCCTAGCGGACACAGGAGTGAGTGAGCAGAACATAGGAGGCAAGACAGAGCTTTGTGGGGTCTCAAGCCCAAAGGGCAAGGTCAGAGAGTGCGGCTGGAACTCAGTGATACATGCCGAGCGTGACGTGTGATGGGGTTGGGGCCCTGGGCAGGGACCAGGCCTTGAATGGCCTCAGAAGAGGCTTGGAATTTATCCCAAGGGCCATAGAAAGCCAGTGCAGGAGTTGAACAGCGCGTGATCTGACAGGAGTTGTAAACGAAGCACACTGGCTGCCGTGAGGAGCAGGGGCTGGGGAGTGGCAAGAGAGGGTGCAGGAACACCACTGAGAGACGCTGCAGGAGTCCAAGGGAGGGAAGGTGGAGACCCGGAGCCTGCAATGCCTGTACCAGCTTGCTGGCTTACCTCCGCCTTCGTTTGCCAGGGCTGCTATAACAGTACCACAGGCTAGTTGGCTTAAATGAGAATTTGTTGTCTCACATTTTGGAGGCTAGGAGTACAAAATCAAGGTGTCAACAGGATCATGCGTTCTCTGAAGTCTGTAGCATCATGGTGGTGACCTGCAGGCCATCCACACTCAATGTCTGCCTCCGTCACAGGCCACCTGTCTCCTTCTGTCTCCTCCTTCTCCTCCTATATTCAAATTTCCCGTTTATGAGTCTAGTCATATTGGATTAAGGTCCACCCTGATTCAATTTGACTTCACCTTAATGAATAGGAGCTTCAAAGAGTCTATTCACAAATGAGCTCCCATCCTTGGACCAGGGGTTAGGACTCAGACATGTGTTTGTGGGAGACATGATTCAATCCGTAACACCCTCTATAATGCATCCTCCCCAACCCAGAGCCAGGAAATCTGCTGCTCCTTCCCACACCCCGGGTACAGGTAGCCAAGTACTCTCACATGGAGAAAAACAAACAAGCTAAGAAACAAGTCCCAAACAATGGGATGAGCCTGTTCAGACAGAATCATGGTATGAACCAGAAGAAAAATACCCATTTGTATAGCAAAATCTGTACTGGAAAGACTATTGAACTTGATGAGCTATAGAAAACAGCAAAAAGTACAACTATTCTGGCCTGGAAGCTAACGACCAGATACCCATTGTACAGATGAGCAAACCAAGGCTCAGAGAAGCCACAAGGCTACTGAACACCAGAATTATACCTAAAACCTAGATCTTTATACATTACCTATTACACCTACTTGATTATAGGTAGTAGCTTCCAGTCAAGTCCAAGTCCCTGTAAAGGAAACTGCCCTTGGCTTTTGTGTACAGAGCCAGCAATGTGGTGACAACCCAAAGAAGGAAGCAGGCTTTGTCCTCCACATTGTTTGGTATATCCTGCCTCATTGTGCATGTAAACCCAGCGCCGTGTGGTGGAAGGGATGGGTGATACAGCCTTCAACAAAGCTGTTTTATAATTTGCTAGTCAACACACACACACACACATGACATAAAAATCTGGGGAATATTGAATGTGATGCCTTCCTTCAAGTTTAAGCAGCTAAATAACTGGTAAAGAGTCCACTGGGTGGCAGAACCATGGGCGTGGCCTCTGCGACGCCTCACGCTGTGCTTTCCCCTCTGTCCATGGGCACGAGGCCTTAGCCCCACACACCCCTGGAGAGCTCCATGTAGCTACCACCCTCGGTTAGCACAGACCCCACCTGCATCCTCCATCTCATTTTCCTTGGCCCTTTTATACTCTACTCTCAACTATCCACACACGCACACACCAAATAATTCCTGCTTTATCTTGGGCCCATGATTGTCAATAATTTTTACCAGCTTCTGCTCTTCTGCAACGTATGGTATTTGGACCAAGAAGGCAAAAGAAAAGGGGCAAGAGCCTTGGGAAGATATGTCAAAAAGAAAATCTGACCATTTGCCCTATGAAAATTAAGTCTTTGCTAGAATTTCTCCAGGACGTAATAATACTATGCTAATCCTCGTTGACCTTGAGTGCCTTGAGTGATCTTACCACAGGATAGTTTCTGTTAACTTCACTAGAAAAAGTGCCAGGCTCAAGAAACATGGGAGGGTGGGTGGATAATGAGAGCTGGGAAGGGAACACCTGTACTGCTACATATAGTTGAGGAAACAGGCCCAGAGAGAATGGGGTGGAACCTATTCAAGGGCCCTAACAGCCAGATCTCCTGCCTCCACACGGGGGCTCTTTCCACTCCAGTCCACTGCCGCAGTGGCTGAACATCGGGTCTCTGAGGGACCAGAGCCAATGACCCAAAGAGAATGAGGCAGGCAGGATTTTGGTTTCTCAGTGCTGCCAATGCCAAAGCCTGGAGTTGGTCTTCCAAGGGGCAGAGCTGAGCCCTGGCACGGCCACGAACAGCCCACACTTGTTTCTCAGCTTCCAGACTGTTCTACCTCCTACCAGCAAGCTCGGGCAGCAAGTCACACTATATCCTTGAATTGCAAAGAGGGAGAGGGGTCTCCTATGGCGTTTATAAAACCTTTTTCTACTCGTGTCATTGGTTTTGATCCTTCTCCATTGGGGATGGGGAAAAAAAAAAAAAGCAAGTGTTTTTCAGGGTCTGAAAATGTCAAAGATGCTCTTTAACCAACTCGGGTGAGCCTAGATATAGTCCAGGGTGTAACGTAGCCCCTGCAATATGTGAGCCTGTATCGTCCTAAGAAGCCCAGAGAAAGACAGGAAGGGGGTGGGGAGCAGAATTAGATGGACTTGCATGTAAAACTGCCGAGTTACTCCACCTGCCAAACCCGAGATGGAGGCACAGGGTTGGCCGAAGCCGAGAGAACGGAGAGTGGGTTAGGTGACATGCAGAACGGACGCCTGGTGCTTGGAATGTGCGGCGTTCAGGATGGCTGAGCTTACTGGCCTGAAATTGGATCCCAAACCTGCACTCACCTACTGGGAAATCTCCAGCATTGCCCACTCCTCTCTTGGCCTCAGTTTCCTCACCTGGGGTGACTAGGGAGATGGCCAGGTGGCCGTGAGGAATGAATGAGGTAATGTACTTTCAGAATGTATTTACACACCCATCTTCTTTCCAGACAGGATTTGAGGCACTTATGAGATAATATAGATGCAGCACTTAGCACGCTGCTTAGCATGTAATAGGTCCTCAATCAACGATAGCCTTCCTTCTTGAAGAAGATCTCAGCAATTCAGTCTAATTCCATGTGCAGAGGATGCAAAGGCCAAAAGGAATTAGGGAAACGTACTATTTTTAGAGAAAAGCAGTCTTAATAAGTAGATCACCTACTCTTCCAATAAGAAATAGATAATTATGAAAACTGGGTAGTAATACGAAAAATGTTCCAGAGTAAGTTAACAGGGCAGTAAACAGCAGTGCATATGCATGAGACATCATAAAATACGTGGATCTAACAAGACGGAGACATTTTTACTCCCCAGAATTCCTTTTGGTAAGGAAGTGGCATTTGTTTGAGTGTGTTATTTGGGAAGAAGTGATTTAAACGTGGAAACTAATCTGGGTGAGACAAGAGAAAGACTTTACCTGTTACTCCAGAAAAGGATGGTCATGAAGGAGAAACTGAGGAAAGAGAAGGTCAAGGAGCTAGAGTAGGAAAAAAGGCAGAGAACCATGTGCTGTAGGATGTCAGACCTTCCCACAACCCCCCATATCTTCATTCGAGTTATTGACTCTTGCACAGTTGGTATCCAGGAGCTTGATGGGGCGTTCAGGTGAAGTGGCTGGATTTTGTGTTCAGAATGATGAAAACAGAAATAAAAATAACACCTACAGACACAGGATCACAGGGGCAGAGGAAAGTATGGGAATAGAGAGACAGAATTCTCAGAAGTTAGGAGAAGACTTCCCGACACTCTCAAAGCTTTGAGTCAGAGCATCAGGTCGTCTCTGCTGACAACCAGGTTACATTTTTATACATAAATGAAGATGTAAACATAACAAGAAAAAGATGAAAATAGGTGATATATTAAGAAAGAAAGATACTGGTTGGTTTTAACACCTTTATTTCTGATTACAAAATTGTACATGTGCATTGTGAAAAAAAAAAAACATTTTAAATACAGAAACACATAAAGGAGAAAAAACACTTGTATTCTTATTCTACACATCACCAACAGTGCATGAAAATACTTACTTCCTCACTTAACAACGGGGATTGGAATTTTCTCTCGTCTATGCCAATGTAATGGGCAAAAATGTTAATTCAGTATTGTTTTCATTTTTATTTCTTTGGTCACCAGTGAGGTTGATTATTTTCTCTTGTTCAAGTATTGGATCTATGAACTTCGTATTTTAGAAATTATATATTTTAGTGTTATTTGCTTGTTTTCTTATTGTAGCTTTATTTTCCTTGCACTTTAAACTTTAACCATTTGTCTGTCATTTATGCAAGAAATAATCCCTTGGTTTATATTTAGCATTTTAACTTGTTTCTGGAGTTTGGGGAGCATGGTAGTGTTTTTTAATTTAGTTATATCTATCAATATTTTCCTCTGTGCTATTTTCTTTTGTTTAAAATGCTTAAAAGGTTTTTCCTATTCTACAGTCAAGTAAATATTTATTATTTTTCTAATCCTAATATGCTTTCATTTTTTTTCTGTCTTCAGTCTACCTAGAATTGAGTAGTTTATATGAGATAGTGATCTAAATTTATGTATTTCATGAATATTCAGTCATCCTAACAGCATTTATTGACTGATCCATTCCTTTCCACTGAGGCAAAATTTCACCTGTACATAACTGAGGAGATCTTTCTGTCGATTCAACTGGGTATAAATATCTTGAACACACTTCTTCTTTCAAAATTCCATAGAAATTGCTTCATCATCTTTTAATATCTAGTTTGGCTCTCCATATCTTTCTATGCTCTGAAAAAATTTACACAGAATAAGAGTTATTTGTTTTATGAATGTTTAAAATAATTTGTCTACTAACTACCTAAGATTTCACCATTTTGGGAGATAGTTCTTTGATATCCCCCTCCCCAATTTCTCTCATATTTATTGGTATACATATATCATGTCCACTTAGGTCATTTTTATTTTTCTAGAAAATCATTCAGTTTATCCAGATTTTCAAATTCATTAATATGAAGCTTTACATAGTATTTTTTTTTAATTTCTGCTTTATCAGTGATTCACTTCCCTTTCTCCTATCTGATGTTGAATACTTGTGTTTTATCCCTATTAATAATTTAAATGGTCATAGATTGTTTTGTATTCATCTTTTTAAAAATTAACTCTTAGATTCATTTATCATTTCTATTGTTTTTATATTTTCAAATTTATTACTTTCTGTTCTTAAATGTATTCTGCACTTCCTTCCTTGGGCTCATTTTGTGATTCTCTTCCTCACTGCTTGAAGTAAGTGCCTATTTCTTTCTTGCCTGATAAGAGTATTGTTAAAGACTATGGATATTCCTTTGGACATATCTTTGGCAACATTTCATCAGTTTTGATATGTTGTAATTTCATTGTTACAGTGTTCTACACAGTCTGTAATTATAATTTTGATATAATCATCGACTAAAGAATAATTTCCATTCTTCCTTATCTCATCCAATATACTTCTCAGCTTAATTTATCTCTCTATTGGCTTTTTTGCTTCTTTCTCATGAAGACCATGTTCTTAATGTCTGCAAAGATACCAGATAGTTTCCTGGATTTTTCTTCTAGATTCTGAAGAGATGAATCTTTATCACGGGTCTCTTCACTTGATATGTAATACTTTTACATAGACTTTTTATCGGCCTTTTTTCTTGTTCATCTTCAAGAAAGTCATAATCTATATAAACCCTATAAAAATACAGTGTGCAAAAAATGTATCGGCCCATTCTCTGTTCACATGCGTGATGGCTAAGTCCGCTTTCCAGCTCTTCCTCAGGAGGATAGACTAAAGGATACAGCTCACAGCTCAGCTCTCAGTTTCCAGCAGATGTCTACTTGACCAAGGGGACCTCGTCTACACTGATGATTAGTTCTCTAATCCTCTGAACAGGTAAGATACATGGGAAAATGCAATTCTCAGCACACAGTGAAAATTGTGGTTCATCTTGTCTTCATTCCTTTGCCTACAATTTAATTGTGGGGTTTGAATCTCAAGGTGTGGAAGATGGCACGATCAGTGTGTGTGCGTGCACTTGCTCACACACACACACACACACACACATTTTCTTCCCATGTTGATTCTGGAAGTTACTGTCTCTGACTGAATGGACAGTGTGTGGGGGGAAGGATATAGGGCAAGAGAGGAGGGAGGAGAGGGAAGGAGCAATACTCTGGTCGCCAGGCAGGAGAAGGATGGCGTCCCTATTTTCTAATTATTGTGATCCCAGGGTCTCAGAGTCAAGAAAGGCAGTAGAAAATTCCTTCTTACTCTCCTTCAAATTGTCTCCCTTTCATAAGGTAAATGTGAGTTATTCATTTCCTAGGGCTTCCATAATAATGTACCATAGACTGGGCAGCATAAAATAACAAAAACTTATTGTCTCACCATTCTGGAGGCCAGACACATCCCAAATCAAGGTGTCAGCAGGACCCAGCCCCCTCTAGGGGAGGACAATCCCTTACTTCTGGCAGCTTCTGGCAGCCTCCGGTGCTACCTGGCCTTGGGCAGTGTAACTCCAATCGCTGCCTCAGTCCGCACATGGCTTCTCCCCATGCCTGTGTCTCGTCATCTCTTCTTAGAAGGATGACAGTCATATTGGATTAGGAGCTGCCTTAATTCAGCATGCCCTCATCTTAACTTGATTAGACCCTAGTTCCAAGATTAAGACTTCAACATACCTTTTGGGGGGACCTAATTCAACCCACAATTTCTCTCAGTGCAATTCCTCTCAGTACAATTCCATCTGCTTTAGAGTTAATGGAAATCCCTCTTTGATTCTGTATTAGGTTGGTTACCAATCTTAGTTTGGGTCCATTTATAAGTTTTTATTTCTTCCTGTGTTTCCATGGGTATTGAGTAGAAAATTTAAAGAGGCCGCATCACGGTGTGAGAGTCAGATGCCATTTTAATGAGCATTTTTTCATTAATTGCTATAATGTTGCATATGTAATAAATTCCAGACTTGATGCCACCTCATTTTGGTCCCCATTATATCTTGATAAGCGTATTGGAAACATTTCCTGACTTTTCTGCCTGCCTCCAATCTCATTCCTTCCACTCCATCCTCCACCCTAGTCACAAAGGCCAAGTCTATTATGTCTATTTCTCCATTCCAACATCGTCTACTCAGCCATTCGGATACACATTGAGCACCCACTCAGTTACAGGGTCTGTGTTAGGCCTCGAGAATATGGAGATGAACCTATCATCAAGAAGCACACAGCCTTGTGGTGAAGAGAGAGAAACTAGAACTTACAGTTCTCCGTGATGAAGACAAGTCGGAAGCCCAGAGTGCAGTGGGAGTACAGAGCGAGCAGGAGCATCGCCAGTCTGGGAGACGTTTCCAAGAAAAGGAGATGTCAGAAGGACAAGGGGGAATCAGCTGAGGAAGGAGCATGTTCTAGAACATGGAAGGTAAATGGAAAGACATGATGCAGAAGAAGTGCGTGAATAATCAGGCAGAGCTGGAACATAGCAGGTAAGAGATGGGACTGACAAAATCATCAAGGCCTGGGCCGTGGAAAGCTCTAAGTGCAAAGCTAAGGAGTTTGTTATTTTTAATCTGAGGGCAGTGGGAATCCAGGAAAGGGTTTTTACCCAGAAAGCCATACGATGGGCATGCCTGTTACAAAGTTTCTTGTGTCACTGGAAGAGGTTCGAGAGAGGGAGAGGCTGGGCAGGGAGATCAGGGAGCTGTTGCAAATGGTCCAGGTGAGAGATGCTGTGGTCCAAAGTCCAGAGATATTAGGAAGCAAATCTACTGGATTTGTCGACTGAGCAGCATCCATACATCTTTCCATGGCACTCAAGGCCTCTTTTTCAAGTCTAAATAAGGAGGTGGTAAAGCACAAGATGGGTTGGGGAACAATAATCCACTGAGTGTGGCTGGAGCACAAGTGTCTGTGGTCTGCACCATGTCTTGGACCAAAGTTACAACTCCCCTGCCTCCCACCAGGCCAGAAAGATGACAACAAGAACAGTGAACTGCACAAAACCAGCATGGTCAAGTACATGAGCTGAGTGACCAGCACTGTGCTAGGTATTTCAGGGGAGAATAGAAAACTGCAAATGAAATAAATATTTCCTACCTGCCAAGAGAAAACTGCAAATTATGCTGAAATGCCTGGAACCTTCCAGAGGGAAGCATTCAGAATACAGATGGAGAGAGGGCTGTTTTTGATCCTCTGACTTACGTGTTGGATATTTATTTTGAGTCCTGTTTATTGAAATGGTCAAGTAGCTGAGCAGGGGCAGACTGTGGCCTGTGGTTTAGGGGTGGGATAGAAAGGGTATTCTGTCTGGCTTAAGAAGGGTCAGAAGGGCAAGCTCGAGGAAGGAGGAAGTTCCAGGGAAATAAGAGCCCAATAGGAAATAACTAGAAGAATGGAATGTGCAAGCACAACAAATGGCTCCCAGTTCCTTTAGGGACACAGGGAGGAGGAGACCAGCCCAGTGCTTTCTGCTTGGGCCACCAAGCTACAGTCTGGCTGCAAGAATGCTAGCAAAAAAAGTTTGCCCCTCAACGTCCTCCGTTTCATGCCCCTAAGAGTAGTATGGTCAGGAACAGCAAGCCAGTTTATGGGGCCCAGTGCAAAATGAAAATACAGAGCCCCTGGTTCAAAATGTATTGAGAATTTCAAGATGGGGTCACAACAGAGCATTAAACCAAGCGCCAGCCCCGCTAAGTGTGGGGCCCAGAGCAACCGCACAGCCCGCCATGGGGGCTGTACTTAGACTAACCATCAGTGAGCAGATGCGAGGAGCCGGAAGAGTCCTTAGAGATAATCCAGTCCAAATAGAGCCCCTCTTCTCTCACTGGGAGACTTGGATCTGAAGCCAGGATCCTACTGCAAGTCAGGAACTGGGTTTCTGGTCTCCAGATGAAGGGCGCTTTGCTCTTCTGTGCTGCCCCATGAAGCGCTTTCACTCATCCAACCTCAGCACGCAGTGCTCAAGGGCCCACAACTTGCCGAGCGCTGAGCCTAGTCCCACTTCCTCATTGCACAGAGGCAGGACAGTCCAGGGAGAGCATGTCTTAGATTTGGAGCAGCAACTCGAGACTTTACTCCACTAAAAACTCATAGGTAACCGGGGGATGTCAATTTTTCTCTCTGGGAATTACTTTCCTCCTTTGCAATAGGAATGAATTGAACCAACTGACCTCAAAGGCGCCTCCCGAGTCTAAATGATGTGGAAACTGCAGGGAGGATAGCGTTCCGATGGGAGACCCAGGGGACCTCCCACCCCCATCAAGAACGTAGCTCTGGTCTAGACAGTCCTCGGGTGAAATTAAACTCTGCTTTCAACTGAATTTGTCAGTTTTTCAGCCAATAATAATAATAATAATAATAAGTATCACAACTACAAGCTGTTGCAAGCCCAGCTGCCCTTAAACAGATAATCGGATTTGCATAATTGGGTGCTGCTAAGGTTTAAATAATTCATCAACATGGCAGCCTCTTTTTTAATAGCCGAACATAACTGCCAGACTTCAGGAAAGAATCAATGGTAATCCATGTCCAGGGATGTGAGCTGCATCCTCAGGGTGGCCGGAGCTGCTGGGGTGAAGTTTGGAGACAGGGCTCTCCGCTGGCTGGTTCTACACTCGAACATAGATTTGGACAAGGGATTTGCTTTTCTTATTCCATGGTACTGATGTGTGCAGCAAAGCTTGTTCACAGAATGGGGCAAAGGGAAACATCTGAGCCCCTTTTGAAAAACTATAAACTATGCTAAGAGATCTCAGATTCCAGCAGATTCAGGGGAAATGAGTGGGATAAAACTCCATGATTGATGAATGGGAGATAGAAATGGGAAAGTTTGAGGAGGAAGATCCAAGTGATGGGAAGCAATTTCACTGCCTTTAAATCTCTGAAAGGCTAAAAGGATTGTTCTGGTAAGCCCCAAAGCCAGGGCCAACAGAAACTCATGGAAAAAGAGATGTTGAGCTGCCCTGCGATGCAGTTTACTGCTGTCCCTCAATAGCTTGTGTTGTTTCAGTTCCACCCAAAAGGTCACCAGTAACACATCTGTGGACAAAGTGCATCAAAGGAGAACGCCTACTATGATGCGGCTCATGTGGCTCAAACAGTTGGGTGCCTGCCTACCACATGGGAGGTCCCAGGTTAGTTTCCCAGTGCCTCCTAATGAAGACAAGCAAGACAGCAAGCTGACGCAACAAGATGATGCAACAAGATGACACAACAGAGACACAACAAAGAAACAATGAGAGACACAACAAGCAGGAAGCGGAGGTGGCTCAAGCGATTGGCCACCTCCCTCCCACACGGGAAGTCCCCGATTCGGTTCCTGGTACCTCCTAAAAAGAAGACAAGCACACAACGTACAGACACAGAGAGCAGACAGTGAGTGCAAACAACGAGAGTGGGGAGAGAAATAAATAAAATAAATCTTTAAAAAAATAATTATAAAAGAATGACTTCTTATAAGATTTGAACCTTTGTTAGGTGACTGGTGGAGGGTACAAGGAAGCAGGGTTCCCTCGATCAGATGCTGTCAGGAAGGGTGGGGAGTCCTACTAATGAGTACCTTAATAAATCTTATAAAAGGAAGGAAGAATAGGGCGAGGCTGAAACTATTAGGCAGAGAAGAATCCCTCATCTTAGCTGGAAGAGGAGGTTGTTTGGCACTTCTGTAATTTGCACCGTAGCCTTGTTTCTGTCCATGCCTGGACAAGATGAGGAAGGGGTCTTGTTTTCTGTCCCACCTCAGCACAGTCTCAGAGCGGCCTTGTCTAGCGCTGGCGCTCTGTAAGCTGCTCGTGTTCCACAGCAGAAAGCCACAGCCTAGCGTGAGCACCAACCAGCTCCTAAGAGCATGGAGGCCCCACACGGTGCCTTTCGCTGTCATGCCAGAAAACCAGCTTTCTTTATCTCCCACAGACTCTGACTCAGAATGTTCAGCGTTGTCTTCCCCTTAAACTGGTTCCTTCTCCAGGGTTCCCCCTCCTCGATAAATGGAACCACCATTCATATCGGGACCCAGGTGAGAAATCTGGGCATTGTTCTAACTCTTCTCTCTCCGTAGCTCCCCACATGTAATCCCGTTATAAATCCTGTTGCTTCTGCCTTGGGGTTAAACTCAAACTCTTAGAGGTTTTGTTGACTGACCCAGTTGGAGTCCAGGGAGGAGACCATGGAGATGAGAACAATAGAGGTTATAGAATGGTGGCCTCTTCCTCCTTCCCCACTAGTGCCTTGGATGGGTTTGGGGTCCCAGGGGAGCAAGGGCTTAGGAGAGAAGCCAAAGCAGGTATGTCGGTGAAAGACTATGTGGAACCTAGGGCCAGGAAGTGTGGCTCTGGAGCCCAAGTCACTGTGTGTTCCACAGAATCAGGGAGAGAACCTTCCTTTCCACAGCTCCACCAAGGTTCCAGGGGCCTAGGCCATTCTACGGACTCGGGGTTGCCAGCAGATAAGGCAGGTGTGCCCAAGGGAGCTGAAATCTCAAGCAGGGCATGAGAAACAGGCGTGAGGACCTTTGTAGAGGAAACCAGAGCAGACAAACAAAAGTGAGATTTTTATGAGCATCGATAAGCCCAGGAAGAGACTTGATCTGGAAGCTTCAAGTCAGGAAAATGTGAATATAAACATTAGTATGCTCCTGTTGTAGCCATAGGCTCATAAAGCAATTGAGCCCTTTGGATCTCACAAAGTCCATGCCCCATACCACTGACAGGGCCCTAGACCAGTGCTCCTCACACTTTTCTGTGATGAAAGAGCCACAGCTGTTGTTGATGATGCTGGTGTCTGTCCTGGAGCCCTCAGTAGACCACCGCATGTGACTAGGGGAAGGAAACCACCAAGGTGCAACTCCTGCCAAAGATGGTATGTGTATTCATTTCCACTGCTACTGTGACAAACTGCCACAAACGCGGTGGTTTAAAAACTACACAAATTTATTCTCTTAGAGTTCTGGAGGTCAGAAGTCCAAAATGAGCCCTACATGGGCTAAAATCAAGGTGTCCGTAGGTCTGGGTCCTTCTGGAGGCTCCAGGGAGGAGCCTATTCCTTGCCTCTTACAGCTTCTAGAGGCTGAGACACTCCTTGGCTCCCGGCCACATCACTCTAAACCCGGCTTCTGCCATCTCATCCCTTTCTCCAGCCTTTGACCTTCTTGCCTGTGTCTTGTAAGGGCCCTTGTGATAACAATGAGGGCCCACCCAGGTAATTCAGAAGCATCTCCCCAGCTAACATGATCTCATCTGCAAAATCTCTTCTTCCATATAAGGTAACACTCGCATGTCCCTTGGGACATCTTTGGGTGGTCCATTATTTAGCCTACCCTGATATGAAAGATAGAAGAAATATTTTCTTTAGATTTGTCTCCCCACATCAGGCCAGACTCAGTAAAAGAAAACCGGCTTTAGTATCTCATAGGCTTGAGTTCAAAATCCATCTCTCAGGGGACAGATACGGCTCAAATGGTTGGGTGTCTGTCTCCCATATGGAGGCACCCGGGTTCAATCCCCGGGACCTCCCAGTAAAAAAAAGAAAAAACAATCCATCTCTGATATTTCTTTGCTGTGTGCCCTGTGGCATGTCATTTCATCTTGCCACTGGTGGATGGAGTCTCACCTAGCCCAGTCTGTAAAATGGGGTCATCAGCCTACCTCAAGGGTTGCAGTGAGGATGAATACGAACAAGTATGTAAAGGGCCAAGCATCCAGTAAGTGCTCAATAAATGGTACTTTGCTTTTCCTGGATGTAGAGCTGTGCCTTCCTTATCTGTCCCCAGGGAACATCGGTGGTCCGGGGCCTCCTCCTTGCCAACACCCAGGGGATCCATGTCATTGTGATTTGACACACATCTCTCTCTTGCTTGTCTTTTATCTTCATAAGATCTCCCCTGCCACCTCCCAGCCGATGTGCCTGGCGGAAAAGGCATTTTTCCAGCCTTGGCCCACACAGAGCTGAGACGCTGGGCAGCACACAGGGGGACGGCCACACAAAGACCCACAGCCAGGCCTGCCTCCTCCCTGTCTGCTCTGAGGCCAGACATGAAAGGCCTTTTTTAAAGAGATGCAGGGAATTGTCATTAGAGCCTTTCTTCTCTTGATAATGGTCCTGCTGGAACCAGAAGGAAAAAAAAATACTGATGTGCTATTTATTATAGTATGTGGGCTGCAGGGTATATATAATCATGAAAATCATTCTTTCACCAAAACCACTACTTAATTTGTGCCAATTTTAATACAGTGTACTATCTAAAATTTTTCTGTTGGTAGTCTGAAGGAAAAATCAGAATTTTAGGGGAACTCAAAACCACTGAATGCATCCTCAAAAAAAAAAAAGGCAATATACTGCCATCCAGCCTCTACTTGCACATCTCTAGCCAGTGAGCTCACTATCTCTTTCCAAGAACTTTGGGGCCTTGAGGGTGAAAAGTAGCCATGCCCCTCCTCTCCTCTTATTTTGAATCAATTATGAAATAGACACATGAGCCACCTAGGATGATATATCAGCCTCATTGCTAGTAAAGCTGGATTGGAGCAGGCAACTTGGACATGAGACAAGAATGGGCTTTCTAGGCCTCCCCCAGAATCTGGAATCAGCTTATAGCGAGAGTTGGGTCTGCAGAGCAGCCTTTCACCCACCCAGGCCCTTGGGTTTCCTGGTTGCTTCATAGCCCAGGAACACAGGACTGTGATGCCATGTGAACAAGTGGCATGTGGCCCCTTATTCCACCTGGCATGCAGGAACCAAGAGATGTCAGACTCTTACCATCTCACCAACTAGATAAATCACTCATCCTCCTAAGGCATGGAGCCTGCAAGAGGTTAAAGCAGGGCAGAAGCTTTTTCCCTAACCTGCTGAGAGTTCCTATTAGGTGCTCCAGTGGTAGCATAGCGAAGGAGAAGATGGTTGCAATCTGAGCGACTGCTAGAATGCTTTCCTGTGTTGAGCTGAAATCTGCTTCCATTCAAATTCTACCCACTCTTCCCAGTTCTGCCCTCTATCACTATGTGGAATGAGAAGTCAAGAACTCTAACCACCACAGACTCCACAGTTCAGCAAACCTCAGTTCAAACCTCAGCTCTGCCAGGGGCTTGCCACATCTCCTTGGGCAAATTACTGTCCTGAGTTTCCATTTCCTCATCTGTGAAATGGGTGTGATGATGGTCCCACTCTCATTGGTGAGATAATCCATGTGAAGCAGTTAGCCTGGCACATGGTACTAGTTCCACAGACAGTAGCTGCTGATGTCATTGCCACGTGGGGTTAGCATTCACATTACCTCCAGTGACACGCCATGAAGAGCTTTGCCCACCCTATGAGTTCCTACTGGCAGCTGCTCTATTAAAGAAGAAATACAAGACCCAAACTCTACCCGTTACCAGCCACCTTGTTGGGGGAGAATCTGCCAAAGAGGACCATGGCATGCATTCATGAGTTCATGCACTCCTATTTGTGGAACATATTCATCCATCAATCAAACATTTTTTTCAGCCTTTACTCTGGGTCATACCCAGTGTTAGGCACTGAGACCACTGAAGCTGGTCAGACCCTGTTCCCATCCTTACAAGAACACGCAGACCCAGGGATAGCAATCACTCCAGTGGGTGGAGCAAACAGGATAGGGCCCTTAAGAGTTTGAGGAGGGAGAGTTCACTTCCTGGAAGTATCCCTGAGAATGCTTTCTGGAGGAGTGAGAATTTGAAGTGAGCTTTGAAAGATAGCTAGGACTTGGATGGGTGTTTTATCAGTTATTTTGCCACAATAAATGCTGTGTAACAAAGTGCTCCAAAAATCAGTGGCTTACAAACAGTAACCATTTCTCTTTGCTCATATAAGAGCCTGCCCGACTCTTTCATGGCTCTTGGAGTCAGCTGGCAGTCAGGTGGTCTAGGATGACCTCAAATGGCAAGACTGGCATGGCTCAGCTCTTTTCCATGTGCTTCTCATCCTGCAGCAGGATTGTCTGGGAAGAGTATCATGGGGAGGACAGAGGAAGAGGAGTGAGAACGAGCCCCCAATGTGCACGTGTTTTTTCAAATCTCTGTCTCATTCACTAACATTTTATTGGCCATCAGAAGTTGCATGGTCAAGTTCAAAGTCAGAGTGGGAGAACCCTGCAAAATGACAGAGCACAGGGAAGGGAGAACAAGGACCGTTAATGCAATCCATGTCCACAGGAGGCGTGCAGAGAATAGGCAGAGGAACGGCTGAATGAGACATGAGAGTGGGGACAGGAGGAGACCTTCCTCTGCCATCTTGATCAGAGGATGCAACAACCATCACAATATTTCCTGAGCCTCCACAGTGTGCCAAGCCTGACACCAGACACTCGGTGCCCAGGGTTTCATGTCAGCTGCTCAACAGCCCTACAAGGCAGATATTGCCATTTTACAGATGAGGAAATCAAGGCTCAAGCAAAATAAGCTACCAGCTTAAGGAATGGAAGAGCCAGGATTCAAACTTGGATTGGCCAGAAAAGAAACCCTGTGATCTTTCCATCAAGCCCCACTATCTTGCACACCCATTAGGGGTCAAAAAGGGAATTAAAGATGATCAGGCCCAGATGGTCAAGGACCTTGTTCCCACTTTTTGTAGAGGCCCAGCCCCTATGAAGCCTCGCTTTATTCTGGAACCTGCTTTCCTTGCCCTCTCTGTACTCATTCCCTTCGCTTAGGCATCCCTATTTGAGCTTAATTAGGTTTGCACTAAGTTCATGAGTTTCCATAAACTTAATGGGCTCTAAAGAGAAAATAGAGATCTTTCTCACCAGGTGTTTATTTCCTTCCCAAGTTGCCCCCACTGCTCTCTCAGATTCATTTCCAAGTTCCATCTGGTTAATGGGTGCAGGTGAGATTGAACAAGGCACTGAACACCCTCCCCACCATGCCCCCACCTCAGCCCCATCCGTAACACAGCCAGATGCTCACCACTTCCAAAGAAGATGGGAATGGAATGAGAAACTTTAGAGACCAGGCCCAGTCCCACAAGAACCAAATCTAACTCTCAGATCTGGCCCTAGACATCTTGGCAAAAGGCAGGAAGGACCTGATATTTCTTGAGCACCTACTATGTGCTGGGCATGACAACCATACTGTGTCATCTCATCCACGGAGTGGCTTGACAGAGCATGGACTCTGGACTTAGATCTCCTGACTGAGCTACTTGCTCAGGATCCCTCTGTGCTTCATTTCCTCATCCAAAGCTGGAGATAAAAATAGTACTTACCTCAAAGGTCACTGTGAGGTTTAAATATCTTAATGTCTATAAGTTGCCTGGCATAGCACCTGGCTCATGGTAAGGACTCAATAAATGTTTGCCACTATTACTATAATTATTATTTCTATTATCTTCGCAACAATTTTGGAAGGCAGGCACTTGCCTCTTTTAGAGGTAAGAAAGTAGATTTGTAGAGAGATAAAGCAATTCACCCCAGATCACACAACTTTAAAAATAATAACCAACAATAAAGCTTGCTGTGCCAGCACAGTCCTTTCTCTGTCTCCTGTGCAACCAACCATCTCCCCCTGCAGAACAGGTGAACATAGAGAAAGTAGCCTTCCATGGAACAAACCCAATCCTCTCCAAGGCACAGGCAGGAAAGAGCTCCTAGAAAGTGGCCTCTGGATGGTAGAGGGGAACACAGTCATGCTTGACCCCATGACTTTCTCTCCCCTTTCATTCTCTGTTCCCTATGAAGTCACTCAGGGCTCAACCCCAGGACCTGCTATTCCCCACTTTCTCCTTGGTCTGAACCTGAACAAAATATAACTCTCACCTGGGATCCCCCTTCATAGGCAGAGGTGGTAGTCATTCTGCCTGGAGGTCGGGGGAAGGAGTCATGGTTAAGGGGCCATTTCCTTTTTTTTTTTTTTTTTTTTTTCCTTTCATAATTGAGATTTTATTAGTTGTTTTGAAGATCAGCACAGACCTTATGAACAATTTTACACAATTCTTAATGACCTAAAAAGCCATGTAGTTGGTTTTCTAAAGTTATTCCACTGACTTCCCAGCTTAAAATTTGGAGGCAAGTTTTCCTTAAGAGAATATCAGGTACCAATATCTCCAAATGTTGATAAGCTGTTACATCTTTAAATCCCACCAATTCACAATTTAATACCATACATACTACATACTCGCATTTCCAATCTCTTACAGCACATAACAAAGTTATTAGTAAAACTAGATGGCCAAGAGCAAGGACGTTACAGAGTTCTGACAGGGAGAGCCAAGATCAGGGAGTGGCTTTAAGAAACACATCTACTAAAAAACATGGGACTGGGAGTAATCTAAAATGTCGACACATATTAAACGCACGACTGTGACGCCAAATCGCCATTCAGTGTGTGTTGTATTATAGGGTATAAAAGCTGCAGCCCCTCCCAGTGGAATGGTGACACCCAAGGCAGTCAAATCCTCCCCTAATTCAATATGCCACTATATTCTGGTTGTACCAAAAAATAAACAACCAGCAAATGATTTCCTCTCTTTAAAAAAAAAAAAATTTATACTTAAAAAAATGGGATTCCTTAAAAATGTTTCTTCTAGAGCTACTAAAAAACCTGCATTTACAAAATAGCTGATAAAAATATTCCTCTGGACTGTTCCAGAAGGGAGAAACGGGCCGCTGATAAGATGCGGTGTGCATGGTGTATGGTATTAACCGACTTGGCTTCTTTCTGTCCTGCTTCATCAGAGGCTGGACTCTCCTCATTTTTAGCTTCTCCATTTTCTGCAGGTAAATCTTCTTTAGTTTCTTGGTTAGCCACTTCAGCTTGTTTTCCCTGTGCTCCCCTTTAACCTTTTGGTCGCACTTTTTTGTCTGAAGGTTTATCCTTTCCTGCTGCCTTTTTGGGCTTCACTTCCACTGTCACAGGAGTGGGTTTAGCGGACTGCCTCGCCCACCTGCTCTTGGGCTCCTCCTTCCCCGCCGCTTCGGCAGAGCTGACCTTCCTCCTGCGGCTTGGCGATGCTGCCAGACGTGGCATGCCAAGAGCCTTCACGAAGCCGGGCCGCTGCCGCTGCCGCTCCTCCTGCCGCCTAAGAGGCCTTTTGAGTTGGCTTTTAAGGGATTGGCAGAAGCCCACAGAATGGATGGAGAAAAAGCCCCAAAGCACCAAATGCAAAGGACCAGAAACATGAGAGCTTTGGGCTTACCACCCCCCACCCCCGCACCCCCGGAGTGGGTAAAGGGATATGGTTAGTCTGGAGGGTAAAACTGCTTAGGGCTGACTGTGGAAATGGTGAGTGATTTGGAAGGGCCTCGAATGCCTAGCCAAGGCATTTGTACTTCATCCTATGAGCAGCAGGGAGCCACTGAGGGTTTCTAAGTAGATGAGTGACCTGACCCCAGCTGGGATTTAGAAAGGTCAGTGCAGAGACTACATCAAGTTTGACTTGAGGAGGCAGATATTAAGATGAAAGGTAACTTCTGGAAAGCAATTACAGGGCAGGTAACAAACTGAAACTTCGCACATGTGATCCCACTGAGCTTTCCCACCAATGTTAGAACAAGAGTCTGCAAACTGCAGCCCGTGGGCCAAATGCTGCCTGCTGCCTGTTTTTATAAATAACATTTTTGTAGAGCTTTTTAAAATACAGCTACATTGCCTTTATATATATATATATATATATATATATATATATATATTGTCTACACTACAGCTGACACACTACAGAGGGAAGTGCCTGGCCCTCAGAGCCTAAAATATTTACTATCTGGCCCTTTACCAAAAAAAAGTTTGCTGACCCCTGTCTTAGAAGGAGCTATTGTGATCCCCATTTTATGCATGAGAAGACTGAGACTCTGCGAGATGAGTGACTTGCCCAAGGTCACAGAACTTGTAAGTAGAGGCAGGGGGGTGGACAAGGAGGCCTGTGACAATCCTATGGGGAGACTAGGAAGTGACCTCAGAAGGCAGGACTGCAAATCCATTGCAGCAGTCCTTGTGGCACCATCTGTCCCCTTCTGCCCAGCCCACCCTGCGGTCAGCCACAGGACTCAGGCGCCTCCGTGCCAGCCAGAGCCCTTGCCCTGGTCCCCAAACCGGCATCAGATGACTAATTTAAAACCTAATGCTTCTGCCATGTCTACCCCGGCTGCCCCTTCTTCAGCTTATCGCATCCTATTCAAATCCAAAATAAATTATTTCAGCTCTGCAGCCTTTGGATAAAGAAAAAAAATGAAATTAAAAAGTAAAAAAAGCAAAAAGGAAAAGCTTTTGAAGGGACAGCCTGCCTGCCTCCCTCGCTTGCAGTTGCAGGTCTTTTTTCTAAGCGACATTGATAACCTCTGGGGAATGCTGAGCCCTGGAGGCTGAGAGGACAAAGCCCCACCTCCTTCCAGAACCTGGACCTTGCGTAGGTGACAGGACAGAGAGGGGCAAAGGTTTCAGGCACAGGTTGTCCCAAGTCTCCTCCTGGCTTGGCAAAGCACTGTCCTCTTCTATGGATCAGAATCCCATGTCTATGGGGAGATAGGATTGCTAGTGAGGGAATGGGTGATAGCAATTGATAATCATTCATTTTTTTCTTTGAGTATATATTAGTCACCTACTGTATAAATACCAGGCACAGGGCCAGGCACTTGGCATACAGAGATGAACAGAGCTACAAGAGACCCTCCCTGCAGGAAGCTGTGCACCCATTTTCACCAAACCAAGAAGCTTACTTCTTGTTTTAGTTTGCAAAGCCCTTTCTCCCCCATTCTCACTCAAGCCTCCCAATAAACCAATGAGGCAAGATGGGGACAATATTATTAAAAGCCCCATTTTACAGATGTGGAAATGGAGGCTCAGAGAGGTAAAGTGACTTATCCAAGGTCACATGGCAGGTAGGTGACAGAACTAGCCCTCACGTTCTTCACAAACCAGAGAAGATGGCAAGTAACCTAGTGGTGCAAAGCCTGGCCCAGCAGACCTGGGTTTGCTAGCTGTGTGATGCAGGTAAAAGTTTCTTAATCTTGCTAAACCTCACTTTACCCATCTTTGAATTGGGAAGGGGAAAATCTATCTCACAGGGTCATTATATAAAAGAATTTAGTGCAATGCCTGACACATAGCAGTGAGCAATTGCTACATCTGCTATTGTTGATGATGTTGTTGGATGATGATGACGAAGGAGGAGAAGGAAGAGAAGGAGGAAGAGAAGGAGGAGGAGGAAGAGATGACCATGACAGTGGTGACAATGATAACCATTTGCCACCACAGCTGTCTCCCAGTGGCCTTTTCCCACCGCTCCTATGCCCCCTCAGTTTGATGAAAAAAGCCCCATGTAGTGGTCCTGACTACCATGGACTGAACTCCATGAACTTGGCCAAATCCTCTGTCACCTCTCTAGTTAGTCTCAGTTTCCCCATCAGAACTAAGGGAGATGGACAAGACAATCTCCAAGCCTCCTTCCTGGCCCCCTGCTGGGAATTTAAACATCAGTAACAGAGTGGAGAAAGTCAGGTCCCCAGTGGGAGGGTGTCAAGAGAGAAGCTTGGGTAGGGCAGAGGCCTTGTAGATGTAATGCCTCAACTGTGCTTAAAGGAGACATGCCCTCCAGGTCCTGGGAAGCTTAGGGGTCTCTCTTCTGCCTTCCTTGACTCAAGAGAGATGGTTATCATCAGAGAAAGCTGGCAAGAACGATCAGAAATGTGCCGCAGTTTTCCTGAGCATCCTAAAGAGTGAGTTTACGTGTTTGGCAGTCGCTAAGCATCCTTGAGAGGGGATTTGTTTGAAGAAATTGCTAGGGCGCCTTTCCAGGAACGCACCTGGCAGCAGCTGTGAATTGGACCACACCTGGAGCCGAGCATGTCTTCTCCTGCCCTGGCTGATACCCAGGGCTGCTGCGGTCTCCACACTCACACGCGTGGGCCAGGCTCAGAAGCCTCTGCAATCACGGGGGGAGGATGCCCAAGACACACCCATGGGCTTGGGCCGTCACACCCTGCCTGGGCCCCTGAATTAAGGGAGCGCCCCAGCCAGTGGGAGGTGTGCAGTTTGTTAAAAGACTCAGTGCGAGGACAGGCAAGTTTGTTCACCTCTCCAAGCATCACTTTCAGCCTGCCTAAGAGGCTCCCAGCACTGATTCTGGGACCGTTACATGGTCAGCAAAGAATGGCTTTTGCATTATTCTATTTCCTGACTTCCTAGAGCTGATGCCAAAAGCCCTGGAGGATTCTGCCCAGGGCTTAATTTTCTTTAGGTTAAGCACCCCTTAGCCTTTCAGTCAGGACTGCCCCTCCAAGCATCTTGATGTCCAAGCAGGATAATCAGTGCTTCCTCACCTCCGGGGGACGATTTGTGCGTCTGAGGCCTCCTAGCCCGGTGAATCCCCGTTTCCTCCCGCTTCGCCTCTGTGTGTAGCAGAAAGGGGAGGAAGGCGTTTTGGAGTCTGACTGCCTGGGACTGAATCTCAATTCTGCCATCCATGAGCTGTGTGACCTTGGACAAGTTCATGAAACTCCCTCCTCTGTATAGTAACAATCCCTGCAGCATAGGGCTGTGGCCAGGCTGAAAACTCCAGCTTGCTTCTGTTTGTTTTGTTTGCTAATCACGTCCCAGGCAATATGCTAAGGACTCACATGCATTAGCTCATTAAATCCTCTCCTCAGTCTTACCAGGATCCCTTTGTTCCTCTTTACATGACAGGAATACTGAGGTCCCGTGGAAATGAGTGACTTGCCCTGGGTCACTTAGCTAGTGAGTGACAGAGCCACGCTTTGGAAACAGCCCTGGGCTCTCAGGCACTCTCCTCTTCCGCCTTTCCTTATGAACACACTTTCTTAACATCGGGACTGATAGCGAAGGAATTCTAATCCCCCACCTGTAAACGGGGGACTCCGAGGCTCCGAGAGGTAAAGGGACTTGCTCAAGGCCATACAGCTCAACTTCTCCGTGGCCCAGCTGGAGACAGAGCCCGTTTGCCTGACCCCCGTCCCTGGCCCTCACCATGATCCCCAACTGCTTCTGTTTGTAATGCTCTGTGATTTAAAAACTAAGAAAGAAAGAAAAAGCCACACTGAATGCTTAGCAAAGAAGCTGATCGAAGACATCACATTGGTATTAAATTATGGATGAAGCCGGGCATGCAGTCCTCTCCCTCCCCCTGCCACGTGCCTGCCTTCTTGCCCACCTCTGGGCCAGCCTCTGACAGCTTGTCAGGAAAGGTTTCAGCACTTTAGGTGACTTGCTAATGGGCTGATTATAATGCTGGTGGGACAAGGGGCTGGTGAGGAAGCACCTTGGCTTAACTTCCAAACCTCTATAAGGAAATTTTTCCTTGGGCCTGGGAGGGACTGGGCCCTCTGGGAGGGAGGGGGGTGGGGGTATCTGTATGACCTTCCCCTACCCACTGTCCTTTAAGCCCTAACACTGGCCCACAAGGCAGGTAGCCTCATATAGGGAAAAGTCCTAGCCTTGGATTCAGAGAGTCCAGGGCATCAGTTCCAGCTCTAACACTTTACTAGCTGTGTGACCTTGGGCTAGTTGTTTGCCTTCTCTGAGCCTTGGTTTCCGTATCTGAAAAATAGGAATAATAATCATGGCACCTACTGCATAAAGTTGTTATAAGATACAGGTGAGAGATGAGAGACGTGGGCTTGGAGATAAAGACTAGAGTTTTATTTCAGACATGTTGAGTCTGGTGGGTTGGTGGCCACCCAGCTAGAGATGCCAGGCAGGAAGTCAGCAGTACAAACAAAGTGAACAAATAAATAAGGAATCAGAATGAAACTCTGGAGAAAATTGAGACAGAAAAAAGAAGCGAATTGATGAATAATGTCTTCAGCTTCTCTTTCTGACTTTGGTCTCTGGCCATGTCCCAAATGGAAGAAAGATCCTAGATGACATGGAGGTACAGAAGGGAATCCAGGCAGGAGGAGACTCCCATAGGTAAGGAGCCTTCTTTTACTAGACACTTGCTCTGAGCCAGGCATTCTGCCCACAGCACCCAGCACCCTGTTCCATGAGCTCAGCAGCCCCAGGAAGCAGATTTTATCATCTCTATTTTGCATATGAGGCAAGTAAAGATCAGAGAAGTGGGAGTGGCCTCCCGAGGACCACAGAGCTAGATCCAAGGTTCAAAGCCAAGTTCACCTGACTCCAAAACCCAAGCTTTCTCCATGTCCCCACATGTCATCAGAACAGTGCAGCTTCATTAGGATCCCAAGGTGGGAATGCCAGTGAAGCCGAAGAGGCGGGTCTGGGGAAGGGGAAGGGGCACCTGCTACCTGGTGAGGGGGAAGGAGGGAGGAAGAGGGAGCCAATGAATGTACCCTTCAGAGGTCACTGGGAAGGGAGTCAGCAAATTGGCTGGCTAATCACTGTATCTTGCGGAGCCTCAACTTCCTCTTCCTAGAGTTGGGACCCACCACACCTCACTCTCTGCAGAGAGCCAGGCACACAAGAGGTGCTCAATAAATGTGAGCGGCTCCCCCAGGGCGGCATGCCGGTAGCTGCCTGAGTGAGAACACCAGCCCGGAGGGACTCCCGATTAGCATGTCCTTGTCATTCGCACGCGTGTTTGTGTGCATGCACATGTGAGTCAGCATCGTATGTGAGGGTGGGTGGGGGTGCAGGTGTGTCTTTTAGGGGATATATGTTGTCTGCCCTTAGGATAGCTTAAGGGAAAGCAGGGAGAGAGTGTGAAGAGGCCAAGAGGGACCAGGAAGGGAAAAGAGAAAAATGGAGAGAATGACAGAAAAAAAGGAAGAGAAAAATATCCATGAACACTGTCTCACACTCACACTCACACACACACACACACACACACCCTTATCCACCCAGTACACAGTCACCTCTCCTGCCCATCCACACTGCCCTCCTGTCTGCAGAGCGACACCGTGTACAGACACTCCTTGACTTCTCCAAATATTCACCCTTTCACACCTGCACACACACATGACACAGCATCACACCCACCCATCACTCATGCACCCACCCATCCAGCCAATCTCTGCACATGCTGCTGCTACCCACCCAGGAAGCACATGTCAGGGTGACCTAGAGCTCCACAGCGCCCCCCCCCCCGCCCCATGATACATCCATAGGAGAATCCTCTGCATGCACCTGCCACCCACGACCACTTCTTGCCATGCCAACATGCACACATCACACATCTCCCTACAGCCTCACTACCCTCTCACTTTCATTCTCTTGGATGGCCCATGATGGGGCACCTCCTAGGGGTCAGGCGCTGTGCTGGGTGCTGGGCTGGGCGCGCGGCAGGGGCTGAGCTCCCAGTCTGCATATGTGATTGCAGGGAACACTGCTTCCTGGCCCCTGAGGCTTCCTCCTGGTGCTGGGAGCACGACTAGTGTAACTCCTGCCTCCACATCCCTTCATCTTCTCTGACCCAGGGGAGGTAGAAAGATTTACGGCATCGGATTTGCGAATTGGGGAACAAAAACTAAGCATGCTCAGCTCAGCTCAGCCTTCCTTCTTCTTGGGAACAAGCCAGAGCTCCGAGCGCACAGTTCTCTGCTACTCTATGCCCGGAGTCTTGCCTGGGACCTGTGGAGAGACATGTCCCCCCTCCGGGGCTCCTACACTGGATGGGGGAGTCTTTCTAAACCATACTGTCAAGGAACAGAGCCTATTGGCCTTCGAACTGACCTATGTGCCCCCTCAGAGACCCTAGCAATATACACATCTCTACCTCCAAATAATCGACATCCACCCACCACCTTACACACCCACATCTCCATTCCCAACTAAAACCCACAACCAAGGTCCCAATCCACCCCACACGTGAACCCCATGTGACTTATACATATACACACCCTTTCCCCATGCATCCAAACCCACCCACCTCTCTACATTTCCTTCCCTACCTCCACTCCCATGCTCTCCCTAACAAGCCCCTCCCCACTCTCCAAAGCTTCCCTGCTACACCACTTAGAATCTCACTGCACGTCCTTCCTTCTGCCAACACCGGCAAAACCAGGTCATGTCACAAAGCAATCCAGCCCCACTCGCCAGATTTTTCACTCAACTCACAGATAACTAACAGAACCATCTTCCTAGCTAATCGGGAAAGAAATCTGGTGGGCTCAATTGCTGATGATATGCATTTAAACGGCTGCATCTAGGAGGGAAATCTAAATGAGAGCTGAAGAGAGGCTGGGACACTGGAGGAAATCTCTCTGTAATAACTGTGTGAGGCTAAGTAAATCAATGGAAAGCTGTACACTCGCTTGGGGAGAAAAAAAAAAGATTCTACTGTAACACATGTGCTCAGAAACTTATTGGAATCTTCGTACTTTTAATATAATGGCATTAGTGTCACGGTTCCTTATGTATAAACTTCACCAGCCACACATAATAAAAGGAGAGAGATTTCCCTGTGCATGTGATGTTGGATGTGAACTCAGGGAGAGGGCATGTGCTTAATGATCTCCTTTTGAATCTGGATGATGTCCTGCAGCCCTGAAGTGCAGAGGGAGCCTGTGTTAGAAGGCAAAGCAGCCCTAGTTCAAAGCCTGGCTCTGCCACTTACAAACTAGGTGATCTTGGGCAGATTACTTAACTCTGGGGGCATCCATCTCCTCATCCGTAAAACAGAGACAGTGATGCATCCCTCCTAGGATTGAATTGAGGATTCAATAAGTTGTATGAAAGCCCTTGGCAAATAATAGGCACTTACCGAATATGTCATTATTAGCCCTGGGTTTGAATCTTGCCTTCAATACTTACTAACTGAATGACCTTGAGCAAGTTACCTAACTTCTCTGTTCCTCAGTTTCCTCCATGTAATATAGGGATTATAACAGTCCTTACCTCATAGGGCTGAGAAGAGGATTAAATTAATACACGCATGGAAAGTGTTAGAACAGTACCTGCCTTTTCTAAGTGCTCAATTCATGCATCCCTTCATCTCATCATAATAAATCAAAAATGCTGAAGTTTATTGAGCATCTATTATGAGGTGCCTTGAGGACTAGAAGAGAAGGGACTGTTGACTGCAATTCTGAGTCTCATCCATTAAGCACTCCAAACTTTAAGTCAGTGAACTGCCCGAAAACCACATTTCTGAGAAACGGATGGAAGAATTGGAGTTGTTTAACCAAGAAAAGAGGAGACTCAGAGACACCTGCCTGTCGTGCACAAATTCCTTCAGATTATCACAGAGCAAAAAGAGGCAAGAGAGGACAGAAGCAGGAGTGAGAGAGGGACAGTGGGCCTCCAAGGAGTCCAAAAACAGTATTCGCAAATGAAGTATTATTTAACAATGGATGGCCAGGATGGTAAAAAAAAAAATTAAAAAAAAAAAAATCTAAAAGCTCTCTCTCAGAGGAAGAAATTAAGGAAGTCTTGACAATTTTATTGTAGAAATGTTGTAGAAGAGAGTGAAACGTCACATGCCAGATTGGATCCATCAGGGGGTCCCTTTGAATCCTGTGATTTGGCAGGAAATTGTGACCATCACCTACCACCAACAGGCCAGCCATCTCACCCATGCCTGTTTGGCAAGAGCCCACCAACTGCTTTTTCTCTGGTTTCAAAGTGTAATTATACATGATTCATAGCTGCCCATTAAAGTAAGGCCATCAGGATATCTATCTGATAGTGTCTTCTTTTCCTGGTTGTTATGAATTCAACCTTGGGGAGCAGATGTGCAATCTCACCTTGGTAGTGTCACCTTCCCCTCTAGACATGGGGTGGTCTCAGGATCAGTGGTGCCAGGTCTTGGATTGGACTTGAGATGCACGGTATGTGGCCCATGTTGAGGACCATGGAAGTATCTAGGGAAAAGCAAGTGCAGAGAGAACAGCAAGGGCAAGGCCACAGGAAAGGAACAGCAAAGCCTTTCGTTGTGTCTGGAGCTCAGTGAGCAGGCAGGGAGCAGTAGGAGATGAGGTCAGAGGGCTAGTGAGAGGCCAGATCACGAAGGATCTTGGAGACCATCTCTAGGAGGTGGATTTCATCTCGAGTAGGATGGAAAGCCATGAGAAGGATTAGAGGGGAGGAATGCCAGGGTCTGATTTATATTATATATATGAAAGGCTAACTCCAGCCACTGTATGAAAAAAAGAGCAAGGGTGAAAGTGAAGAGTCCAGCTTTGCGACAGTCCAGGTACTGCATGGCTTTGACTAGGGCGGCAGAAATGAGGTGATGAAAAGTGATCAGACTCACATTATAGTTTGAAAGTAGAGCCAATAGGATTTGCTGCTTGCTCAGACGTGAGTTGTGAGGAAAAGGAAAGGTCAAAGGTGACTCCAAGGTTTGTGGCTTGAGCTACTTGGTGAATGAGGAAATGTTGACTGAGGTGGGAAACACTAGAGGAGGAGAAGGGCAAATGTGAGCTTGAAAGGGAGTAAACCAGAGAGATGGTAGGAGCTTGAGCACCACTGATGGCCAGTTTGAAAGCCTGGAGAGAGTGGCCAAAAGGATTTAATTAGAACAAGCGGATTTGGATGATGTCCTCCACTTGTTCGTACCAGGTAGAATGCAATGAGACTCTTCCCATTAACTCTCAGTCAGTCAGTAAAAATCCTTCTACATGCCATAGCCTTATATATGCGCTTGCATTGACAGGCACAATCAAGGAGAACCATCTTCTTGATTCATGGCAGTAAGACTTCTTCCAAGGTAAAGAACCAGAAGTAAATCCAAACACAAGAATTTTGGGGAGACAGAAAATCTAAGCCAGAGGTGATGGCAAGAATATAAGTTCCCAAGGTATCTGCAGAAATCTTGAGATGTTTGAACTTCCACAGGGCATGGAATGAGGATCTGAGCCAAATTTATCCAGATCTCAAAGGGTCAAGAAATTCCAACTCACATTTGTAATATGAACACACAAATAAAAACTACAGAGAAAGAAATGCACCAAAATACTAAAAGGTGTCTGTACAATTATGGATAATATTTTTATCTTTCTCATATTTCTCCAAATTTTCTAAATCAGCTACAGTGAATATATTTTACAATCAGATAAAAATATAGCAAGACAAAGCACAAAGTGGGAACCTGAAAATGATGCATATTTCCTGGTATGGGATTGAATGCAGAGAAGAGTAGGACAGGCCCCTCCCTCTTAGGGTCCTAATTGCACAGCCCCCCTTGAAAAGTAGCACATCACAGAGCTGGGCTGACTGTCAACACAAACACTTAGGTACCATACGTGCTGGGTCTTCGCCCTCTCTCTCTCTCTCCATCCTAAACCTGTGCTGCTGAGGTTTTGGACCCAAGCACAGGATTTGTACATATCCCCACTATTTTTCATTTTGTAGGATTTGTTCTTCAATCATAAATTGCTGAGACCCTTCCTGAGTTCTGAGTCTGTTTTCCAAAACATTCCCTGACCCTCCCAGCTTCTTGTCCCTGGGAAACTAGATATGCATGCTGTCTGCATCTCCTTTCCTTCATTCAGCTAAAATCTCTAACATTTACTGAGCATGTTCCAGGGGTCAGGCATTGGTTTAAGCTTTATATGTATTAACTCATTTAATCCTCACAAAAACCTATGAGACAGGTCCTATCATTATACCCATTTTACAAATGAAGCAAATAAGGCATCTAAAGGTTAAAGATCTCACTCAAGATCACAGCTAATAAAGTGGCAGAGGCAGGATCTGGTTCCATGCTCTCCAACACCATGCTGTAGAGCCTCTCAAGTGGATTCTGAAGACCTATTATGGGCCAGGCTCTGTGATAACTGGTGCAGACATGGAGATGGGGTGCTAGAGTTAAATGTAGTCAGGCGCTAGAAGTACAATACTGACTTCCCCACTGTGTGAGCTTGGGCAAGTTACTTAACCACTCTGTGCTTCAGTTTCCTCGTCCATAAAAGGAGCTGAAAATAATACGTAGCTACCCCGTGAGTACGTTGTCAGGATTAGGTGAGTTAACACAAGCAAGGAATTGAGAAGGGTGACTGGCACATAATAAGTGCTCATTTAAAGTTATCTATTATTATTATTCCATAGGATACCGTGAAGCACAGAAAAAGGAGTGCTCAGTTTTTTCTAGAGAGGTCAAAATGCTTCAGAGACCTGCTGACACCTGAGTATTGAAGGAGGAGTGCGTCTCCGTGGAAGCAGTGAAGAAAGAGCTCAGGGCATTCCTGGCAGTGGGAAGCCAGAGCCAAAGCCTAGGAGCATGAAACAGCATTTGCACCCTTACTCCTCATGACTGTTTAAACATAGGGTGCTGTTTTACCTCCACCCAGAAATGCCAGCAGCCTCCACTGCTGAGCTGGACAAACCACCTTAATTTGTAGCCTCTGGGGTGGGAAGGCCACTGAAGACTTTCCAGTTCTTAGCTCTGTTTAGCACTGCAAGAGCGCAAACTTCTGCTTCAAAGAGAAAAGGCATTCGAAAGGCTTATGAAAGACTTAGGAGACTTCTTATACATCAAACGCACCGTACAAAGCAACATTTTGATGAGTTAAGTGTAAATGAATCAGAAACACAAGGATTAAATTTCCCTTGAAATACACATTCCCTTTAAACATAGGTTTAAAGATTTAGGGGAAATTGCCAGACAAATCATGTTTTGGGTTAAACACTGCTAAGTAGTTCAAGTTGGTACCTGTCTGCCACTTCCTCTCTATTATTAGTATAAATAACAATAATAATAATAATAATGCCAGCACTGCCTGATATACTTTTAGCTCACTTAAGGACTATGGGTGTCTTCTGGAGTGATGGATAAAAAATTAAAATGTAGGGGTTGGATGTGGCTCAACTGGTTGGGCGTCTGTCTCCCATATGGAGGGACCTGGGTTCGATCCCCGGGACCTCCCGGTAAAAAAAAAAAAAAAAAAAAAAAATTTAAATGTAATAATAGAAATAGAAACACACGTAAAAAAATATGATGGTGCAGCAGAGACGGGCTAGCTGCTCACCAAGCCAGCTTCCTCTTTCCTGCTCAGCTCCCAGCTGGACTACATCTCCCAGGCTGTGTTCTGGCCAACGCAGGGTATGTCATGACTAGGCCCCCCCATAAACCCACCCCCTGTGTTCTTCTCTTCGCTCTCTTTCTCCATCTGCCAGCTGCACACTGATGCCCAAGGCAACTCTGGAGAGCCCAAGTTGAAGATGACTGTTGTCATTAATTCCCAGTGCCAGTTGGACTTTATGTGAACACAAAATAAACTTCTATTGTACAACACCACCAAGATTTCAGGGCTTTTCTGTTACAGCAGCTAGTGTCATGTTAAGCAAGATGGTTAGAAAAAGGGCCACACGAGAGAGCAAGAAGAGCTTTAAGATCATGAATTGGGAGAGGTGAGTTCTAGTCTCAAACATGCTGCATGGGGCCCTGGGCAAAACTCTTTGTACCCTCAGGGTCTCAGTTTCCCTGGTGGTAAAATGAGAATTTTAGACTAGATGATTGCTGAAGTCTAGCTCCAATTTTAAAGATTAACTGATTCTACATAACAAATTGCTAGTTGCATTTAATTCTAGTCAACAAAAGTTTGTTAAACACCTACTATTTTCCATGCATGGGGCTACAGAGATAAATAAATCCAGGCATTTAAAAGACAAATGACTATAATATAAAATAGAAGGAAAAAATGGATACATAAATAAAGAGAGCTAACAGCTCTGCCTAGGGGAGGGTAAAGGGGTAAATGAAAGCTACCAGGAGACAATGACATTTGAACTGAGGCTTGAAGGGTGAGAAGGCAACTGCCAGGCTGACAAGGTAAGGAGCCCATCACAGACAGATGCAGGGATTTAATATATGAAAGGGCTTTTACTTCACAGATCGGGAAACTAAGGCCCAGAGAAGTTACTTAGACACACAGCTGATTAGATGCAAACTTGAGGGGTCATTTCAATTCCTCAGAGTCCCAGTCTTAGTCCAGATTAAATAAAATTTTTAAAAACTTAAAAAAATACCTCTAGGAGAGCAGAAGAGATTCCAAGCCCTGGTCTAGGCCACCCCATCTGATGTCTGAGGCCCTTCTAGTTCTCACCACCAAATGACCATCCATTGACAAAGCCATCCTCAGCACTCGACTGACTTCTCTCAAAATCACACTCTCCCCAGCAATTTTATTTACACAGGTGTGGGGCTTTACAATTGCCTCCAATTAATTTCCGAATTTAAAAATTCAGCCCAGAATTCCAGTCTGGCCGTCGTTCAATACCCTGGCTCACAGCACCCATAGATTGATCGATGACCTCACCAAGTCATTAATGCAAATACTAGGCTGGAGAGGCCCAAATGCAAAGCCTGGAACCTGCTGCTGGGGGCTTTCTTACAGGCGAGCGTGTGGGAGACTCACATGAGGGAGTGGTCCCTCTAAGGAGGGCAGGGCATCCTTAGGAGCATGGGAGGAGAGAGGTATATTTCAAACTTAGTGGCTTAACCCAAATTTATTATCTTATAGTTCTGTAGGTTAGAAGTCCAACAAGAATCTCACTAAGCTAAAATCAAGGTTGGCAGGGCTGCATTTCTTTCTGAAGCTTCTAGAGGAGAGTCCATAGCCCTGCCTTGCCAGCTTCTAGAAGCTACCTGCATTCCTTGCATCACAATCCCCTTCTTCCATCTCCAAAGCTAGCAGCAGCAGGTCAAGTCTTCTCATGTTGCATCCTCTGACCTCCCTCTTCCACTTTTAAGGGCCCCTGTGATTACACTGGGCCCACCCAGATAATCTCTCTATTTTAAGGTGAGCTGATTAGCATCCTTAAATCCATCTGCTACCTTAATTCCCCTTGGTCATGTAACCTAACATAGTCACAGATTCCTGGAAGTAGGACCTGGACATCTCTGGGAGGCCATTATTCTGCCTACCACAGGAGGATGGTGTGAGTTCATTCTTTCATTCTTTATTAAGAGCCAGTTACGTGCTAATCGCTGCCCTGGGATCTGAGGATACAAGGAAGAACAAGACAGACATTGCCCTTGGCTTTGTAGAACATACAGTCTAGGGAAGAAGGCACTGAACAGGGTACCAAGTGTGACGGGCATCAAAACAGAGGTAATTTAGAAAAATATCTCCTGACAGAGCACATTTGTATCCTTTTGCTTTGTTTTGCCCCTGAAGCCCCAGATTAGGAGTCAGGAAGCATCTCCCAAACAAGCTACTTCTCCTACCAAAAAAAAAAACAAACAGAAGGAAAAAGGAAAGAAGGAAGGGAGGGAGGGAAGGAGGGAGGGAGGGAGGGGAAATTTTTTAAATTAATCTGTCTTGGCTCCAAATGACCACTTCTTCCTTTTCTTGTTTTATTTTTTTATAGCTTAGTCTGGACTCTCGTTTGGGAGGAAAAACTACTATATGTTACAGGCACTGAGGAGACAATGGTGTGAGAAGATTGGCCCCTGCTCTGAAAGCTCACAGAGTCAGGAAGTGCAGGGGGGAAACCAGTTCTGACAATCACAAAAGAGCGTGACAGACGATGTCTTTATTCGTAACATGTGGTCATGGGTGGCAGGACAGTGGCCAGACTGATATGGCAGATATGGCCACAGCCAGGGCTTCAGTCACTGTATCAGGGGCGCATCTGAGAATCCAGATTGAGGCTGACGGCTCCCTCCCACCCAGCCGCTGTGACAAGGAGGAAAGGAAGGGCACAGCAAGGACCACCCAGTCTGCTTTGAAATGCTCAGAGGTCTACACTACAGTCTGACTTCAAAGGCAGGGACTTGATTCCAAGGACCAACCCAGTTCATGGAGGCAGGTAGAGAACAGTCAGAAGGGCACTGGGAATGGGATTCTTGGAACCACTCCCCGGAAGGTACCTCTGCCCGATAGTACAAGCACAAGATGAGGAGCAGCCAGGAGAGTGTGTAAGTGTTGTCAGGTGTATCCCAGAGACAGGCAGGTCCTATCAAAGCCAGTGGGGCAGGTGTGGGCCCAGCATCAGGGGAGCCTTCTGCAATCTGGTAAGAATTTTTCTGGCTCAACTTCTTCTCCCTTTCTGAGGTTTCATACAGTGTGTCCCTGGGTTTCCAGACAAGATGGCAAGGCTGCATCAGGAACACCCCTGCGGAGGCACTGCTATCAGGGATGGTCCCTGCTTCTTCATATTGTTTCGTTCTCATTCAAAACCCGGGGTCAGTGTGAGCAATTAGGCCATAGACCCATGGCTCACTGCCAGGGAGACTGAGAAAGCAAGCAGCCAACAAATCCATCACTGGTTGTGGCATTTCGATCTCTGTGCATAATGTGGGGGACTCTCCAAACAGAGAAAAGAGAGAGCTCAAAACCTGGATTGGCACAACAGTTAGGAATGCTTCCCCTGCAAGTTATGGAACATGCAATGTTTTTAAGTGATTTAAACAATGCAAACTTAAACAATATTGTCTCACCCAACACGATGTCTACAGGTAGGTGGTTCCAGGGTTGGTTCAGAGGGTCAGCTATGTCACCAAGGACTCAAACTCCTCCCAACTCCCTGATTTAATATTCTCAGTATATTGGCTTACTTGTTAGCCTTGTTTCCTCCTAGTTGCCACACCGCATTGTCCAGGATTGGGTTACATGCTGTGATGGGTTCATTGTGTAACGGCCCCAATGTTTCACTTCTCCCTCTGTCCTCCCACCATTTACTATGAGACAGAAAGGCAGAGTCTATTTCTCCACCCCTTGAATCAAGGCTGGACTTGTGACTTAATTCGGCCACTTGAACATGCCAAAGTGGTGATGTGTTAGTCTTGTGTATTTTCACTTCTTAATCCTCTGCAATGCTCTTAAGAACATGCCCGGGCTACCATGATGGAGGACAAGAGACGTGTGGCTGGGGCACTCCGGCTGCCCCAGGTGACAGCCAAGCAATCGCCCGACACGTGAGTGAGCACAGCTAAGACCGGCAGAACAATGCAACTAAGCCAGGCTAAATCAACAACCCTGGATTCTTGCATTAAATAAATGCATATTGTTTTAAGCCACAGTGGGGGGAGGTTTGTTACATAGCATTATTGTGGCAACAGATAAGTGATACACATGCTCATGCTGCAAAAGAGACTGGGAAAATAATATTGGATATCTTAGCATCAATAATGAGAAGAAATGATGGCTACTGAGTAGGCAACCACCAACATCTGCCACAGCAACCCAGAGTAATGACAAACATCCACAATGCCAGGGAAAGGTGAAGAGGATGACACCTGCTTCCATATAATTCTTTACAAGGGATTGACCACAAATATGAGAACGTTCTCTCATGAACTATAACAAATATACAATACTAATGCGTGGTAGTAATAATAGGATAGCTTATGGGAAAAATACACCAAATAGAATCTATGGACTAAAGATAAAAATATTTTGACAATGTTCTTTCATCATTTGTAACAAATGTGTCACAACAATGTAAGGTGTTGGTGGTGGGGTGATGTGTGGGAATACTATATGGTATGCATGATTATTTTGTTAACTCACAACTTCCCAAATTAAAAATAAAAAAGAGGATTGACCAGTGGGTAAAGGGTTAGGGCAGGGAATGAGATGAAAGTAGATAAGTTCTTATTCAGCCAAGATTTATCAGCTCTTTCTGCTTGAGTTGTGATGATAAATACATCAGGTACCCTGTGTTATCAGCAAGACAATTGCAGAATCATGGGACAACTCACTGTAATACAGAATTCATGAGCTTCTGGAAATAGTCGGTATTAAGGCACTTTTCCCAGGTCATTCTTTAGAGTTTAGACATTTACATTCTAATACATGGTCCATCTATGAGCTAAATTCCTATGCCTGGCAAATCCCCCAAGAGAACTCATACAGCTTTACCCCAGGACATAATCCAAACC
This sequence comes from Tolypeutes matacus, assembly GCA_026826555.1. Classification (NCBI taxonomy): domain Eukaryota; kingdom Metazoa; phylum Chordata; class Mammalia; order Cingulata; family Chlamyphoridae; genus Tolypeutes; species Tolypeutes matacus. The sequence continues at coordinate 12,917,635 of JAKSZT010017719.1, read as the reverse complement.
AAACCCCCCATCAAAACCTGGAATTAAGCCCCATCCTTGGCTGGATCTTCAACAATCCCTTGCATTTGTGCTGCATTTCTATTTCCAAAGCATCTCTATTATCTCCTGGAAAACTTACCTCCACCATGGGAGGTGAATATTTCATCCATAATCTCAGATGAGAACTGAGACTCCAGAAGTTGTCCCTTGCCTGAGGTCACAAGCAAGATGGGGGAAAAACTCTTTTCTCTGCCTAGGAGCTCTTCCTCAAATTTCCCTGTCTTGCTCCTTCACTTAATTTGGGTCTCTGTTTAAATGCCACCTCCTTCAGAGAGGGCTTCCTAAACCACCCTTTCTAAAATTGCCATCTCTGTCTTCTTCCCTCGCTCTGCTTGATCAAAACTAATAACTCAAAACTAATAACTCATATGAGTTATTAGTCAAAACTAATAACTCATATGACATGGTGTCAGATATTTCTTTTCTGTTAATTTACTGTCTGCCTCCTTGAAAATAATGCAAGCTCTCTGAAGTGCCTAGGACTGTGACTGACACATAGTAGATATCCAATAAGTATTTGCTGAATGGGGGAATGAATGGAGATTATAATCTGGTTGGTCATCCATTCCATACCTGTGGAGACACAAAGCCCTCCAGAGTTATCTTGACTCTGACCTCTTGCTTCTGCAAAGCTTGCTCCGTTAAGGGAGTATCTCCCTACCATTCAGGTGCTACCTCTATTCCACACCAACCAGGCCCCATGAGAAACTCAAATCCTTCCACAATTGTTACAGAAACAGTTCATGCACACAAAGTGTTCTCAGGTATAGTCAACTTTATTGATCATTTGGGGTAGGTTGTTAGAGAAGGAACTGACATCACATGAATACAAACAATTTCATATCAGACATTAGATGTCACTGTTCTTAATATGTCCTCTGGTCCCCCCAGCATCAAGGAATTTTCACCAGCCCCTCCTCCCAATACTGTGACCCAACCCCTCTCCGTCCCTCCCCACCCCTCTTCCCCTTGCTCTCTCTCCCCTCCTCTGCCTCCTCTTCCTTCCCTCACCCCTTCCTCCCTTCCCCCCTTCTTTCCCTCCCTGCCCATCCTGAGTGAAACAGAGCCCTTGGGGCATCCCTTTCCAGTGCTTTACCCCCTCTGGCCCCTGTGCTCCATGAAAGTATTTTTATAAACAAAGACAACATCTTCACTAAAAAAAGCCAGGTCCCAATTTTTAACTAGTTTGCTCTGCTAAGAAATATCCTTTCTGGCACTCCCACTTTTATTTGAGCCTCCAGACACAACATAATGTAGGCATTATGTTCTCCATTTTAGAGATTAGAGAACTGAGACTTAAGGAGGATGTAACCTGGCTAAAGTCACCAAACAAGAGGTGAATGAACAGGATTCAAATTCAGGTCTGTCAAAGTCCAAACGGCGTGAGTGCTTATTCTACCCTCCATGTGGCTGGGAAGTTAAGTTCATGAAATAATCTCATGATGAGGTTAGAAGAGTCTCCTGGTGTCTCTTCTGAGCCTTAGCTCCATTGCCAGGAGTCCAATGAGCATCACAAGCTCAACCTGAGCAAAACTCACTCGAAAACGTCACTCCACCCACCTTCCACCAGCTCCTCTCCCTGGGTTCTGATTTTAGCAAAGGGCATTCAAGCTAGTAAGGGACCTAGGAGTTTTCCTGGTGTTTCCTCCTCCGTCACCTCTCGTATCTAATCTCTATTTAGTCTCCATAAATATCGTCTAGCCCAGCCCCCTCCATTCCAACCTCCACTGCTGCAGCCCTGGCCAGTATCATTTCCCCGACAACTGTCCCCCGCCCCCCGCCATTGGCCTCCCCATCTCCAGGATGGCTTCCTCCAGTCCACCCTCAGCACAAACTGCTGCCAGAGGCATCATTCTAAAACACATCTGATTATGTCACTCCCTTGCTTACAAATCTTCCATGGCTCCCCATTGCCTTCAGGAAATGAAACAAATGTCTCAATTTTGTCCACCTAGCCAGTTAAGATATGGCCCTATAACAGCTCCCCTCTCAGCCCTCATTCTCCAGGCAGAATGAACTACTGGTGGCTCTTCTTTTGCATTCTTTCTCTCAATTTTCACCCTTTGCACATATGGTTCTCTCTGCCTAGAGCTTCCTCTCCCACTTTTTCCCTGCCCAAAAGTTCTAACTCTTAGCAGCTCAACTCAGAAATTACCTTCCTATTGTCCGTACTGTCCCCACATACCAAATCCACCCTCCACTGGGCCCCTCTGTCCCCTGGAGCTAGTCTAGCACAGCCTTTATCACAAGATTTGCTTGTCCAACTTTCCCACTAAACCACGGTGGTCTGGAAGGCAGAGACTGAATAATTGTTTCTGTCTCCTCAGTGCTTTACAGGTGCCACATCAGTGAATATTTGTTGAATGAAAGAATGACTTAAAATATCTCCTGCCTCCTTTCCAACCCAAACCATGACAAACACAACCACAATTGCTGCACCATTACCACTTGCCCTGTAGCATTTTATTCTCATTCCTGGACATTTCAGGAATCAAGTTTTTCATCTTCTCTTCTTATGACTTGAGAACTCTATGTTGACATATATAAGCTAACCAGTGGTTCTAGAATTTGAAGGATACATAAATCTCCTTTAAAGGACAGTGTTTCTCATGCACCACCCAGCATCTCCAGGTCCTCAGACCCCAGTTTGAAAAATATTGACTTAAGAAAATGTAGTCTATGAAAATAAGCTTTGTCTACAGAACTTGTGAAAAGGGAAGAAAAGAAAATGAAAGGGAAAAACACCCTCCCATAACTCGAGGATCCTCAAGAATATGCTTGTATACCCCAGAATTTCACAAGACCAGTTTGAAAAACACTGGGCTGAGGTCACACAGCAATGCAGACAAGACTCTGCAATTCCCTACTCTTGGTTCTTCTTGAATCTACTTTGTATCCTGAATTATCTTGATAGCTGTCTATCTAATCACGCTCTTTCCATATAATTGTCAAACTTCTACTTCATTTTTTGCTGTTTGGCTTGGTTTGTTTGCAAGAAGTGGGTAAAAATCTCCCTCTCACCAAAAAAGAAAACAATTTTCCTGGGAAATCTAATTCCCCAGACTCAATATAGTACCAAGTATCCAAAGCCTTTCGAGAACACACGTCCTTTTACCACTGATGAAGAAATGGCAGATGATGAATGGGCACAAGAAGAGCCGCTTCCGTCTAACCTTTCTCTAGGAGACCTAGCTACACCAAAACCTTTCACACAGCCAGACAAATGTCTTCATTTTTCACCTCAATCTCATTCATTTATTCCTTCAGCAATATTAATTGAGTACATATTGGGTGCCAAAGTCTGCCTCAGTGAGGAAATTGAGTCTCACAGAAAGAATGTGACATGCCCAAGGTCATGGAGCTAGTGAGAGAGCCTAGACACAATTTGAATAAAATGACGCATTTTTTTTTAATTCCCCTGGTTCTTGGAAGCCATTTGCTTTAGAGCAAAGATCCCATACAAAACAAGTTGATGGAGCTGGAGGGAGACATACACTTTAAAATAATAAACAAGAAACCATTTATAAGGAAAGAGAAATTGAAAGGCAGAAAATAATGAATCACCATTGCAAGTCGGCACAAAAAGAAAAATTAGTTCATAAAAATGCAGTTGGATAAATAATAGGTTATTTCATCATGTAAATATATCCCAAAAATAACTTCATTGAAATGAAAACATTTCTCACAGGCTAAACTATTCATCACACTAACGTATATCTAGAATCCTAACAAATTTATGAAAATGTTATATCCCGTAATCTTCCTGATCCAATGCAAATAAATAGTTGTGCTTCGACTGTCTCATTACAAAATGATTAATTACAGATGCCAAAAGCAGCCAAGAAGCTAATTTTGATTCCTCACTTTGTGGGTGGCATTTGGGGGAGTCTTCAAGGATTGTCTCTGAATATGGGACCTTCTGGAATGAAGATCTCGTTCCTCTGCCTCCCCCACCTGGGCCAACCTGGGGAAGAATGATCACTATCTCCCCAAAGCTGACTACAGTTTTCTCCAGCTTAAGAAAGTAAAGAGCTGCTTATTGGACAGAATAAGTCAGGAGAGGGAAGAATGAAACTAATATTCACCCTAGCTATTTTATTTTATCCTTTATGACATCCCCATGAGATAAGCTATTAATATCGACCACAAATGAGGAAGTGGAGGACTAGAAATGGCCCCGATCACTTAGAGATTGGCTTCACAATAGAGAGAACCAAGCTATGCCAGCTTGCTCCAGGGCTTTCCCAGCGTGGGCACTGAAAGTGCCATGTCCGATATACTCTCAGTCTCAGGCAAGCAGGAAGGATGGACTCAGTGCCCAGTGATTCCAATGTGGGTTTACCTGATTTCAAAACCCTGTGCTCTTGATACTGGTATTTTTGGTGGCAAATGCTCTTTGGGCTTGAGGACAGAGGACAGGGCTTGAACCCCAGCTTAGCTTCTGATCCTAGAAACCATGTGCCTTTGAGTAAGGCTGTTAAATCTCAGGCCTCTGATTCCTCAGCTGTAAAACAGAGAAGGGAGAAAGTGGAGATTAGACTAAATTATCTCTAGGGCTTCCTCCAGCTCTAACTTTCTGTAATTCTAATGGGTTCTACCTACACTTTCACTCCCAGGCCCATATATATAGACCATCCTGGAACAAAAGGGTAGAGGCAATGAAACCTCTTCCATCTCTGTTTGAAATCCTGTTCAATTACTTTTATAATTAGAAAAAAATAAATAAATTTACTGTATTTTAGAAATCCTGTACGGTTTTGCCCATTTTTTAGAGTTTGGGTGAAAAGCTGGTTCCTGAAGAAAAAAAAGTTTCTGGCTGAAACTGTGAATTTTGTAACTGCAAGCTCTTTCAAAGGCAAGAAGGCAGATTGTGAAAGGTGGTTGCTAAGGAGACTATTGTATTTAAATTATCAGCTCACAATAGGCCCAGCGAAGATATTGATTGCATGTGAGAGGGTAAAATTATTTTCTTTAAACCAGGGAAAAACTGAGGGTCTGGCTAGAGGTTCACCCTTCCTGGAGTGGAGAGAGACTCGCCGTGTGATTGTACCGCTTTTCTTTGTTTAATTGGAGATGCTAAGAATTGAAGAAAAGATGCTTGCTTTATGTTCTTTATAATAGTTTCTCCCTCAAGTTAGATGAAACTGAGAGAAAAGAATACACAGGAAAGGGAAACTAGTTGAGCTCACTGAGAAAACTAATGATTCAAAGGAAAGTTTCTGTAATAATCCTGAAGACAGCACATATGCGAAACTAATAACAGTGGAAACATTCATATACTACCTTCTTCACACGAGAGCATTCTTCTAAGTAACCTTCCCTGGCAGCACATTTAAGCCTTGCAAAAACCCAGTGAAGTTATTGTTATTATTCCCATTTCCCAGATAAGGAAACAGAGAAGGATTAAACAAGTTGCTCAAGGTCACACAAATAGCAAATGATGGAGCCAGGATCCGAACCCAGGGAGCTGGTATCAGAATCCACACGTCGCTTCCAATCATGCTATTTTGAGCCCACCCTGGCATAAAAACCCCATAGCCTATGGGCAAAAGCCAGAAAAAATTTTCAAATAAAGGTATCCAGTAGAGATATAAAGATAGGCATTACCCACACCTGGAGAGGCAATCAGGATTTGATTAAACCATAACTAAAAATATTTAAGAACTAGTGATAAAATGAACACATCACATCTAGATGTGAAACCAGTCTTTAAATCTCACGGTACAGGAAAATCACTTTTACCTATTGTTTGACTTAAGGGGACTTGATAGCAAAGGAACAGACACCCTCCCTGAGCTGTGGGGAATCGGGAGCAGTAAGGTACCAAGAGTCAAGGCTACCTGGTCTCACAGGTGTCTGCTTTCTCTGTGCCCTCTCTCAGCTAGCTCCCTCTGCCTGCCCCAGCCCAATGAGGCTGGCAGCTCTGAGTCCATAAGATGTAGCATCCAGCGCCCACTACTGGGTCTCTTTGTTCAAATGGTCTCAAGAGAAAATGGGTCGTAGGCCAGCCAATTAGTGAATCAGAAGACAATTGCGGTCCAATCACCTGTGAGGTCTTGAGTCAAAGTGATGGGTGAAGGGAGAGAAGTCTTGTTTCTGCCATTTAATGGGGCAGTTACTTAATGTGAATGCTCAGGTATGTTCAAACTTGCTTCTGTCCCTGTAATAGTAGTGGGTTGAGCCAGGGCACCCACCTCACTGACTTTAAATCTGATGTGTGTACTTTTCTTTAATCTATTGTTTCAGATCAGTATAAGCCCTTGCTGACAATCAATAGATCAATCAATCAGTCAAAATAAAGGGGATATCAATTACCCCTTTGAATCATCAAGGGAATCAACAAACCCTACTTCAAGGAATGGAAGATTAGATATATTATGTAAAGTTATAGTTTCATAGGTAACCAACAGAAGAGTTCGTTGTTTATGGTTGCAAAGTAAGGAAAAACAACTTAAACTTCCATTACAAGGAGACTGGGTAAATGTACTGTGATATGTCCACATGATAAAATAGCACCCAGTCATTAAAAAGAATATGGTAGATCCAAAGACACTGACAGCCCGTTGGCCAGAGGGTAATATGTGAAAAAGGAAAAATGCACAGCAGTGTGCTTTAGGGAAAAGAGTTTATGAAAATGTCCTACTTGAACAGAATGCCTCTGAAGGGTGCAGGAGACCCAGGTAACGGCAGTAAATTCTGAAGATTTTACAACTGGGGGTCAGGGTGGAGGGAGAGTGGCTTACTTTACACTGCTTCAAGTTTTTTATCATTAACTTGTACTATCTCTTACAAATTAATTTTCCATTCTTTATACATGTGCAAATGTATATGTGTATGTATATATAATCATATATATAAAATCAAATACATATTCTTGCATACCTGTGTATATGCATGTGTGTGTGTATGTGTGTAAAGACGGAGTACTGAAGTACCATTTCCCTCGTGGATCCTTCCAGACTTCTGCTGAGATCTTAGACTGGTTTTGTGAAGCTCTTTGTGGTTTACAGGGTGCTCTCGCATCTATTTGATCCTCACAACAACCTTCTGAGAGGAGAGACAGGGTGTCTGTCTCTCCACTTCACTGAGGAGGAAACATGGATTTTGATGCAGCCACAGGACTGGAGAGTCCAGGCCTTCTGAATCCCAGCCCCATGCTCCTTCCACCTGGTCAGGCTACCCGTGGAGCAGGAATTTCCTTTGACTCACCCCTGGAAGCTCACATGGGGACACCTCCTCCAGAAAGCCCTCCCAGATCTCACCCTTGTGCAGCTCCTGTGTTCTATGGTCCCCTCCACATCATGCTTACCAGACAGCTAGAGTCTGTATCTACTTACTTGTCTTACCTGCCTCCCCCCACTGCAAATGTGAGCTCCACCGTCAAGCACCTCAGGCTCTCCTCTCTATCCCATGCCCAGCGCCATGCCTGGCAAATAGAAAATGCTCAGTAAATGTTTGTCATATAAATGATTCAGTGAATGATCATTCCAGAGCCCAGTGGCTTCATGTGTTTGGAGTTACTGCATTTTTCCCCCATCTAGAAAGAAAAGCTCCCAGATGACACCACGGCTGTGTTCAGATATTGTAAATAATTTATCATAAAGATGAAACACTTAGGCTGAACGGAGACCAAGGAACCTGTCAATATCGTGAGAATAAATCTCCCCTCCCAGCAAGCCAGAGCCTGCACTGGCTTTCCAAGGCCATTAAACTATCACTGTGGCTCAGGCATTAGTTGGAATAAAGTGTTTGTGTTTGTTTGTTATCATTTCTTAGTAAAACTAATTAAGGAACTAATTGATTGTTTTGTTGTTCTACTAATTAACTCCATATGGTGCCCATTTCCATGGAGATAGACTATGAGTTATGGGAAGGACTCTGATTTAACATGTCGTTTCTGGGTTTGGGGACAATCTTTTAGAATTAAGTATCCTTCCCAATCTCATTTCCCTTCACTGCTGCAGCCATGTTCCAGTTCTTTGGTGATGGGGACATGGGGTCTGCCAAGAATGGCCAGGGAAAAGCATCAAAGCTGGAGCAAGTAGTAGAGAAAGCCCTGGGCTAAGACGATACACTTATCACAGCAGCTACCATTTTTAGCAGCTACTCTATGCCTAGCAATATGCCAAATACTGTACATACATTATGCCAAATACTTCCAATGGCATTGATGACCCCACTCTGCAGAGAAAGAAATTGGGTTCTCAGAGTCACTTGCATAAGATTATCTACTTGTTTATTCATTCATACATTCAACAAACATTTATTGAGCCCTCATCATGTTCCAGACACAATTCTAGGTGCTGGGAATAGCTCTGAAACAGGCAGATTAGATCCCTCCCCTCATGGAACTTATTTTATTGAAGAGAGAGACATCATAAAGAGGAAAACAAATGAATGTGATTATTTTAGAGAATGACAAGGCCAAGAAAGAAAATGAGGCCAGGTGATAAGAGTGAGCACGTGATGGAGGGTGCTCTTTTAAGATAGCTGGCTAAAGCAGGTGGTCTGCAAATTCCAGCAAATCCATGAGAATAGCTCAGGTAGGAACAGCAAGAAGAAAGCTGAGGCAGAAAGGAGTTTGCTGTGTTCCTGGAACCAAGGAACCCAGGACGAGGGAGACAGGGGAAGGAGGAAGGGAGAGGAGGACGGAGACAGGAGCAAAGCCAGGTCATGTGGGCTTTGGACGTCTTGGTAGAATTTGGCTTCTATCTTCTGACTGTAGAGCCCATGTTCTGTTTACTGCCCTATGCTACCTGGGCAGTCCCCTGGACACCTGCAGGCCACTCATTGAGCATGCCACTGAGAGGGTCATTGGAGTCTGGCTTGCTCATGCCTCCTGACCTGTGATCCCCAGATTCTCAGGAATCAGAGAAATTAGGCTGGAGATTCCTGGCTCGGGAATGGGATGCCATTGACCCAAGGTCAGGCCCCACAGCTTAGGTCTAGGTTTCTTGAAGGCCTAGGTCATAGTGTGGATTACTATTCAGTAAATATTCACTTTCACCCATGGAGGGTGGGGTATACTTCCCTGCCTGTTGATGTTAGGCTGGGCCTTTGACTTGCTTTGGCCAAGAGAAAGCCAGTAGATGTGGTGCAAGAAGAGGCCTTGTGCTCTGGTGGTTTATCATGGGACAAGCTTCCCAGCGAGCTGCTGTCCTTCGGTCTAGTCCCGAAAACAAACCCCTAGTCAGGAGCCAAGCCTAGCTGGCCACAACCTGGAGCAGGGCTGCCCAGCGAAGCCCAGCCTAGATCAGCTGAATCATAATTAATCTGCAGACAAGTGAGCCTGAGAACAAACACTTGCTGTCATAAACCACCAAGGGAGGTCTGTTATGCAGTTTTATTGCAGCGATAGCTGCTTAGTACACCTACTATATGCCAAGCCCTTTACTAGATACTAGGGATGCAGAGATAAGGAAGGATAAATAATAGTGCCTGGTCTTGAGTTGCAGACAATATGACTCTTTATATTTTTAGGTCACAATTGTATTAACTCATTACAGAAACACTAATAATTTCTCACTGAGTAGAAGCTCAGACAGGCAGTTACATAATTAAGAATTTTAAAGGGACAAAAATAATTAATTAAAGCCTAATACATTTAGAGGCTTAGGGTGGTGAGTGGACTAATAACAGGAAGTCGTGGTGTGATTGAAGGATACAGCCTCTGAGGCCAGATGTACTGCATTCAAATCCTGCTTCTGCTGCTTAGTAGCTGGGTGACTTTAGAACAGAGACTCAACCTCTCTGAAGCCCAGTTTTAACATCTCTATAACCTCTCACAGTGAGGTTGTCAAGCACTCCTGTGTCTGGTTTAGCCAAGGTGGCTGGCAAAGGGCTCTGCAAAAAAGTGGCATTTGAGTTGCTATCTGAAGCAAGAGGAGACAGCAAGGCAAAGGATACAGCCAATCCAAAGTCCATGAGACAGGAATCAAGTTATGCCGTACAAAAGGTTGAGATTGAGATGAGATTGGGACCCCATCCTGGAGACCTTGTACACCATGAAAAGGAGTAGAGATCATTATCTGATTACAGCAGAAATCTGGTGGGGTATAGAGAATGAGGCCAATTAGGGGAAACATAATGTTATCTTGGAGAAGGAACCGTACAATGGAGATGGTAAAAAATGGTGGCATTCAGAATATACAGTATCATGGCGTTGAGGTCTTCAGGACATACTGATGGATTAGCTTTAAGGTGTGAAAGAATGAAAAGAATCAAGAATGATGTCAAGGCTTTGATCTGAGTGAGTAAATAATGGAAGCATTTTCTAGGTATGCCATGATAGGTTTGAGTTGCTTATGAAACATCTAAGTGGACACATTCAAACAGATATTTGAATATAAAGATTCAAAGCTCATTGTAGAAGCTCAAAGTGAAGATATAAATTTAAGAATCTTCAGCATTTTAAACAGTATTTGATGAGATCATCTGGGGAGCAAGTACAGCTGGAAAAGAGAAGAGAGCTGGAGACAGGGCCCTGGGATCCTCCCACACTGAAAGGTCTGATAAAACCAGAAAAAAAGACCGAGGAGAGTTGCCAGGGAGGGTCAGGGAAGTAGACAGAAGGCTGGGTAAATGGAGTGCAAGGGAAGACACAGAAGGTTCAAGAGTTAGGAAATGGATGAGCTTGTCAAGTTCTGAAGAAAGCTCATCAGTGGTGCCAAAAGCTGGCCTTGACTTTGGCAAGACGTTGGTCATTTGTGACCTTGATATACACAGGATCAGTGGAAAGGGTGGATGAAAGCCTGACAGTGGAATGAAACATGAGAACTGTAGACCAAGGACGCCAACAGCTCTTTCAAAGAAGTTTGCTTTAAAGGGGAGCAGAGTAAGGGTACAGACACAGGATATTATAAAGGCACAGTAGTTTGCCAGTGAGAACGACCCAGTAGAGAGGAATTGGTGATACTGGATAAAGAACTCTGTATTTTACGCATGATTTTTCTGTAAACCTACAATTTCTTGGAAGGAAGGAAGGGAGGAAGGGAGGGAGGGAGAGAATCAAGTGGTGTCTTTTAAGAAAGGAGGAAGAGATGGGACCCCATGCTTGTGTAGCAGGGTGGGCATTCAATGGAGCAGCAGACAAATCTGAGACTTGCTGGATGGAATCAAACACTCCCTGCCCTGAGCAAGATTGACTCAGAAACCAGTCGTGGTTGACCTTTGGTTGAGGAACCCAGCGCCTCCAAGTCAGAAGGCCTGAGTCTTCTCTATTTGTGTCCCTTCCTGGGCCCAGCATCTTGCTGGGCTCACCAGAGTGGCTGGTCCTGGCACTGACCCTCTGGTCACATCCACGTTCTGTACAAGGAGAGTGGAAAAGTGGTATCCATTCCCAGGAGAGTGGAAGAGTGGTATCCATTCCCTTCTAGTGCACCTTCTCTGGGCCCAACACTGTGCACTTTTCCTGAGTGCTCAAGTCAGTCTTGTGCTAACCTGAAATGCCCTCATCCAAATTTTTCTGAGTCCCCTGCCTGCCTTCTCTCATTCAGTCTCTGTCTCTAACCTTTCCAATTGTTTATTTCCTCAGATGTTGTCTGAAGCTCCAGGATAATTGTTGCAGGAGAAGCAATCAGCTCAGTCTTCAACAAGTCACTGAGACAGACAGGCAAGCAGGGGTATTAGGCTGTCAATTTCCAGGCCCTTCCAAATGTTAGAACAATTTTGGTGAATTACAAGCAATAGAAAATCACTTTGGGTACTCATTAGGCAAGAGGCAGGAGTGATGATGAATGCCTTGAAGCAGAGGCAGAAGCAGGCTTTCCTGGAACCAAAAGCTCACCTTCCACCATCTTCCAGGGATGGCTTACTTAACCCTTAATTTTCTGGAGAAAGCCCAAGGAGCATCTAGGGTATGGGGAATGGAGAAAATCTCTCCAGACTGAAAAATTCACTGTGCCTTATGGGACACCCACTGTGTATATTGGGTCCCAGAGATGAGCACGATTTATTTCCTATTCAGATGTTCAGTCCAGTGAGAGATAAGTGCATAAAAATACCACAAAAGAGAAAACAGACAAAAGACTCTGGGAGTAAGGAGGACAGAGAGACCAATTCTTATCAGCAGGGGTTGCAGGTGGCTTCACAGAAGAGGTGGGATTTAAGTGAGGTTTAGAAGAGTGAGTAGAATAGTAAAGCATGCCCTTACTTCACCATAAATAACAATAATAATAAAACAGCAACAACAATAATGGCTAACACTTATATAATGCTTATTATAGTCAAGATTTGTACCAAGGACCTTACATGTGTATCGTTATCTAATAATTCACAACAACCCTTAGGTAGATATTATTGTTTTCCCCATTTTAGAGATGAAGAAACTGAGACTCATAGAGGTTAAAAGAAACTTTCATAAAAAACCACAGCTAATAAGTGTCCAAGTAGGGATACTTGAACAAGACCTAGGGTACTTCTCCTAGCTTCTTCAGGGTCATGAGAGACAGCAGGCAAATAGAAGGAGCATCAGCCAAGAACACCAAGGTTCAGTTGCAGGCTACACCACTTACTACTTGGTTGAGTCAGGGGAGCTACTTAGACTTTCTGAGCCTCAGATTCCTTAGAAGAGTCAATACAGCCCCAGGAGCATCCAGAAATAGTGGCAGGTAGAAGTCAGCAGCAGGAAGCTAGATCTGCATTTAGTCCATCACTCACAGCATTTATTGAGCACCTGCTGTGGGCCCTGTACCAGGTTAAGTATTGTGAGAAGAAAGATAAATGGGACTAAATCCTTTCTCTTGTGGGAAATGCAGTAAAGTAGGGAATGTTTATATGTATTAATCCATGTATTTGCTCCTGGACTCTGGATTACTGACTTCTTTCTATTGTACCCCAAGGGTCTCTTCTCTCCCCCACTTGCCAGACTGCACACATAGGTATAAGTCATCCATTGTGGAACATAAAACAAAGGCTCGCTGCTGTAAATACTACCAAACACAAAAAGATTCAGATACACACCAGCAGAGTTCATTTTTCTGATCTAAGTAAATGATGGAAGAATGGAGAAAGGGAGAGAACAAGTTGGGGAAGACCATGGGGACCAAAAAAGGGTTGAGTGAAGATTTGTTTAGGGGAAGAAAAGGACCTTGCACCTAAAGTTATCAGGGAGAAATACAAACTGACTCAACAGCATCTAAGGAGGAGCCATATCTGCCAGGGGTCAGGCTCATCAGGCTTTAGCCATCTAGCCTGAAGTTATATTTTTTCAGTATCCTGCAGACTAAGCCCAGTTCCTCTTATTGGTCCATCCCATGAGAACCATCTATGATTCAAGGGTCTTTGACACAAGAACCCCAGAACATAGGATGGAGCCCTTGGACACCTTGTGGGATGATAGTGCCTGAAGGAAAACCTCAAGATCTGACCAGATGGAACTAGAAGTAGCCAGCCTGAAATTGATATTTTCCACTCTCTGGGTAGGGACTCAAACAAATGAAGACATTGTTAATACAGGTATTAGGACGAAAACCTGCCCAATGTCCCATGAGAGCACAAAGGAGAGATGGGTCAATTCTGACACTGGCGATATAAGGAGGTCAGAAAAAATCGTCATAGATGAGGTAGCCTTTAAACTAAGCCCTTGCTCCAACCACCAGTTTTTGGGGTGGAGAGGGGCCGTGATGAAGCCCAGCAATAGGGAGCTTTGGACTCCACCTGGAAAGGGTCTGGACAAGCAGGAAGTACCAAGACAGAAACATGACTGAAGGAATGAAAACCTACCCCAACCCCATCCCAGATCTGGGACAGTCTGGAATTGGGAATAAGAGGCGAGGCCTCAATGGTGATCCCGGTGCATGGGGCTGGAACCCTCTTGCCTCAGGTCAGGGACAACCCTAGACCTTATGACAGGATGAAATCACAGATGGAGTTCAAGTGGCTCCAGCTTGGAATGGGGCTATGGAGTGAGGTAGGATCTGGAAGATAGGAAGCACCCAACACATGAAGAAGAATGTAAAATGTTTACACATGGATCCCAAAGCCAACTGCCGAAGGCCAAGGTGGAAGAAATACAGGTGAAGAGAAGATTATATGAAAAAGATTTAGAAGAGGTGACTGCAAGCTCTGTAAAAGCCAGCCCTAAATTAAACCTAGATTTGTTACAGTTGCCCCGAAAGTATGTCGGTCAGATGTACAGTCAGGACCTAATATCAATATCTTTTTAAGCTGATAGAAGTAATGGGGAACTAAAGATTAATGGACTGTTGATCAATAGGAAGGACTGAGGCTATGGAGTCAGTCTAACCTGGCTTCAAGTACAGGCTGGGGCATTTAGTAGAAACTTTGGAAAACCTATTTAGCTTCTCTAAGCTAAATAGAAAGGTTATTGAGAAGATTAGAGAAAACAAATGTAAAGCAACAGATGAAATACCAGGCATGAAATAAGTGTTCAAAATATAGTAGCCATTAATGATGATGAAGGTGATGATGGTGATAACGATGATGGTGGTGGTAGTGATGATAGTGATGGTGGTGATGATAATGATGATGATGGTGGTGGTGGTGGTGGT
>JAKSZT010017719.1:12837686-12903076 GCA_026826555.1 Tolypeutes matacus | reverse complement strand
TGGTCGTGGTGGTGATGGTGGTGATGATAATGATGGTGGTGGTGGTGCAGGTGGTAGTAGTGGTGATGACGACAAATAAGATGATAATGGTGGTCTTAATTGTTAGCCTGTGATGACACTTTCTCACCAGACCCTATAGATCTGACTACTCTTAAAACCTTGAAAGATGAAGAATAAGCTTACAGATAGACAGTAAGAAGATACGTTGCAGCTGTGAGCCTCTGAAAATAGAAACATTTTATTTCACAGTCAGCTGAGTTTGGAGCTGTCATTTGCTGGGACCTCACTATGGGCAGTAAGGTCCCCCCACAACACTCTGTGAGAGAGGTAGGGACAATGTTCCAGGTAGAGGGAATTGCCCGTGCAAAAATCGGGAAGGAAAGAGGTGATGTGACTGAAGAGTGGAAAGTAAAGAGGAGAAAGAGGCAAGATGAGGCTAAACAGAGTAAAGACCCAATACCTACAAAGCATCTAGAACAGTGCCTGGCTCAGTAACCTCAGACGTCATATTATCGTTACCATAAAAGACTTTGTAAGAGCTGAGGCTGTGCAAAGATGGGGGTCGTGCTGCTGCAGGAGAGAAAGAGCTCCCTGTCACTTGAGGGTCCCTCAAGGATGAGAGGGGTGATACAGACAATAAACAAATCAGCAAGTTACATATTTTAGAGGGTGTTGAGTGCCATGGAAAAAAGGCAAGCGGTGGTCATCAGACCTTGACGGGGACTACAGGAAAGCAGACTTAAGCATAGCATTTGGGCAAGGCTTGGATCTGTGAGGTCTGGGGACCATTAAAACCACTACTACCTCGCACCTAGTAAACTGGGAAGAGGGGCAGGGGGCAGGAGGCCGTTTGGGTGCCTCTGAAAGCCTTCTGTGTAGATGGACCCTACTTCCTCCAGGCATCCAGCCATTACCACCTGCCTGGGCTAGAGGGAATTCTGGCAGAGAAGCCAGACCCAGGCTTGGGTATAAATGTCCCAGAAAGGGCAGGCTTTCTCTGTGTCTTCATCCTGGCTCCTTTCTTCTCCCATTTTAATGATTGCATTCTCTCCACCACCACCCTTCGGCTGCCACCATGGATCAACCCCCACATCAGGAAGCCCTTTAATTGGAAGCAAAGCTCAGCCACCAGGTGGAAAAGCATTTAGTGGTGTTTGTTCTTTATGGGGCGGGAGAGGGGGAGCTCTTCAAAACCAAGTAGCTACAGTAACTTGTTCCACACGACTTAAAGGTGATAAATTGGACTTGATTTTTTTTGGCATTTTTCTCCCCTGCCAATTCTGACAAGTGGCCACTGCTGAGATTGCTGGAGAAGACAGAATTGCTTTCACCAGCAGCCCCTGCCTTCTTGCACCTCCTTTCCTTCCCTCCCTTCTTTCCCTCAGAAGCCGCCACCACCCAGGGCAGTGCCCAGCAGACCCAGGACATCGGCTCTGAGGACCCATGGAACCGGGCTGCCAAGATCTGGAAAGAAAGGTCTGGAAAGAAGGCAGTGTGCAATCCACTCACTTGAGTGGTGGCTGTGGCCCCTGAGGATTGGACCCAGAAGATGAGGCACTGGAAACTCTCCCCCACTCCCTCCCTCACTTCTCATGTAAACAATTAATTCATCCACCTACTTGTGTACCTACCATATGCCAGGGCACTATACAAGGACACGTCAGTGAACAAAACTGACAAAAATCCCTGTCCTCAAGGATGGGGAGGGGCAGGTACAGACAATAAACAGCACACATAACAAATCAGCAAGTTACATATTTTAGAGGGTGTTGGATTCCATGAACAAAAAAAAAAAAGAAAAAAGATGAGGGAAAGGGTAATTGGTTTTTTGTTTGTTCTTTTTTACTTTGTTTTTTGTTTTTTGTTTTCTGTTGTGTGTTTTTTGTTTGTTTGTTTCTTATTTTTGTTTATTGTTTTTCTTTGAGAAAGGGCAAGTGGGAGTGTGGGTGGCAGTGGGGAGATTAGGATTTTTAATAAGATCAACATAGCCTTTACTGAAGCAGTGATGCCAGAGCAAAGCCCTAAAGGGATTCACTCAGTCATTCATTCTCCCATTTGTTCATTCATCCACTCACTCACTTCCCCATTCACTCATCCTTCCATTCAGATATCCATTCAGTCATTTACTGACTCAAACACTCATTGCACCATTTCTGGCTCACTCACTTATTCATGCATTCATTCATTGACTCACTCTCCCATTAGTGTCTCAGGCACCGAGCCCCTTATATTTCCTTCCACAAACATGCCTCATGCCCCTATTTGCTGGACCTTTGCATCAATTGTCCTCATCTCCTGAAATATTACTTCTATTTCAACTCCATCTTCAGAGTTTGATTTAGATGTCACCTCCTCCAGGAAGCATCTCTGACCTACGGTTCAGTTTCTCTTTATCACAACATTGTCATTTTTCAGCCTGATGCTCCCACAAGACCATGAGCTCCTTGGAGTTTGGGACAATATCATATCCCCACATCTGGTATCACACTGGGCACACAGTAGTTGCCCAGTAAATTACTTGTGAAGTCAATCAGTTACAAGGAATCATCTAGGCAGAGAATTGGAAGGAGAATCCAGAACTGCTCGTGGGTGACCAGCCAGGGACACACCTCACAGTGAAGAGGAAGACACCATCTGTGCTGGGCACCTGGTCAAGCTTCATGCTGACCCTGTGAGACAGGTATTCTTAACTTCACTTCACAGGTGATGACAGGGAAGCATGGGGTTTCTGCCTTGCCAAAAATCCCATGGGCAATAGGTGGCAAAGTTGGAATGCCCCTCAAGTCTGACTTGCCCCACTCCTGAGCTGCCTCCCTGCACATGAGTGAATGAGCCTGAAACTCTATTCTGTGGCCACGTTCACTGGACCCTGAGCCCCCACCTTTGCTACCTGCTGCTGGCTGATATAAGACCATTTTCCTGATTCTGCATTTAAATGGGGCCAGACCTCCCCAAGACCACAGAGCCCTGGCCTTGGACCTTTTAACTGGTAATTAACTCTGCAGCCACAGTGTGAGATCATCCATTAACCTGAGGCCAAAGTGCGCCTTGCTAATCAGCCAGCTCTGATGGCGTCAAGCAGCCAGGCTGATTGTGGACCTTAATCACGGAGGGGACAGGCACAATCAGACTGGACAGCCCTCCTCCAAGACCGAAGGGGGAAAGAAAGTTTTATTATAGAGGGTCTGATATTGGACAGCCTCTGCCAGGAGAGGTTGCCCCCGGTGATGTCTCAGCCAAGACCTGCTTAATAACCATGGAAGACCAAAGGAGGAGGAGGAGCAGGGGCCAAGCAGACAAGGTGTATCAAGAGACAAAGATCAAGAGTAAGAAAAAGAAGGGAACTTTCTGAGAACTTACCATGGGCCAAGCTCTGCACTGAGTACTTCACTGAGATGTCTCTGAGGCCCCAAAAGAACACTGCAAGGGAGGTATTCTTGAGCCCCGACCTACAATGGGAAAACTGAAGTTCAGGAAAGTTACATTTCCAAGGTCATACAGCATAAGTGGCAGAGCTAAGAATCAAAGGTAAATGTTTCTGGCTCCAAAGTCTGTGTTCTTTCATCCATTCTCTGGTATCTAGCTTTTAGGTTGCCGGATTTCCTGCCTTAGCAATGACAAAGCAGTTAATACTGATATGTAGGTTGAGACCAATATGCAGTGCCCATGCCAGCAACATTTGCATTTGAAGAGAACTGTGATTAATCTGAAGAAGTGTCTCAATAATAGTAGAATTTCAGGCACTGTGTTAGATTACTGGGGGGCCATATCAGCCAGGGGGACTCTTCAGATCTTTCTGTATCCCTGTTTCAATAAACCCAGTCCTTCCCATTTTCTTTATTCACTCTGATTGTGAAAGAACAGAAAAGAAAGCATGAGACACTGTAGATATTTTTGCCAAATTCTTTGGACAAAGAAAATAAACAAAAGGGATGGTATTGAACAAGAGCAAGAATTGTCCACCTTGTAACTAAAGGATCCAGCCCTGGGAGGAAACCTTAGCCTTAAATAGAGGGAAAATAAACAGTTAAGGGAGTGGGGACCCTACACCTAACATGAGATCCATCATGGGTAACACCATTCCATTGCCTATGCTGAGATGATGGTCTGGGAACCTAAAAGTGGGTGCAAAGTTCTCCAGATAGGTAATCCCAGCAGTTTGTCCTGACCAAGAGGATTCCTTAACCCCTCACACACCTAAATCATGAACATCTAACCTATGTGCCTTGCCCCCTGAATTTAACCATTTTTCTCTACTCCTGCATCACCACCATTGTCCAAACCACCACATCTCTCACCTAGACTGACTCAATAGCCTCACAAGTGACTTGCCTGCTTCCACTCTTGCCCCTACAATCCATTCTTGCCACATAGGCAAAAGTGATCTCTCCAAAGAATAAATTAGTTAATCACTTCCCTATATGCAATTGTAAAACAAAGTTAAAACTCCTTGCCAAAGTCTACACAGTCCTACATGCTCAAGCCCCAGGGACTTCTCTGACTTCACCCCCCTGGTATCATCCAATATCACTCACCTTCTTTCAATTATTGAATGCCCTGAGATCTTTGCACTTGCTCTCCCTGCCTAGAACACTCTCCCTGCCTGGAACACTCTCCCCATCAGCTTTCTCCATGGCTGCTGTCATCACAACATGACGCCTCCTTCCATCACTCCATCTCGAGTTGTCCAGCCTAGTTGCCCACTTCCAAAATTATCTTGTTCACATTGCCCAGTTTTATTTAGTGTTTCCATAACATTCACTTCTGAAATTATCTTGTTCTTTTTTTTCTTTTCTTCTCTATTAGAATGTTAGCACCAGGAGAGCAAGAACTTCTCACTTACTCACTGTTATATATCCACAGAAGCCAAAACAGCATCTGGCACATAGAAGGCACTCACTAAATAATCATTGAATGAATAGTCACAGGATGGACAAAGGATGGAGACTCTCAGAACAAAAGAGCTAGAGGGAGGATAGTTGGCGGGTTCTAGTTTGTTGTCTGAAATCTTAGGTCTAGCTTCTTCATTTAGGATACAAAGATATGCCCAACCATAATGAGTCAGCTAGCTCTAGAAGGTCATTATTGATTAGTACTGTTCCACTAGTACAATCACCTCAATCTTCTAAAAATTTCTCACATCTGTCCATTGCTCTTTAACTTCTTCTCCTGTGACAGTCCAGACTGCCATCTGCACTGACCCAAACCTCTCTGCAGAGGCCTTATGGACACTCCTACCTCCAGTCTTACCCCTTCTAAACAGTCCTCCACCATGCAGCTATAGTCAGCCCTCAAGACAGCAAAGCAGTCCTCATCGAGGCTGCTCAATAACCTTCAATGACTCCCAGGTGTCCATGGGATAAAGTCCAAACTCTTCCATATGGCCTCCAAAGACCTCCAATATCTGCCCCAGGAAATCTCTTCTGCTTTATCTCTCCCCCACTGTTTGTGCTCCACCCATGTTCCTACTTCAGCCCCACTGGACTCTCATGTCTTCAAGTTTGCCAACTTTTTGCTTGGTACTGGTTTTATAGATTCTCTGCCCACTGGCTTGTACTCATCCTGAATTCAGATATCAGATATCAGATATCAGATGATATTCAGATATCAGCTTAAATATCACTTCCTTGGGGCTACTTTTCTACTTCTCCTTTCATAGCATTCAAAGTACTTTATTGTGATAACTCAATGCCCCCCTCCTCAGTGGCTTCTAAGCCCCATGAGAAGGGACAAGTGCCAAGGTATTTTGTTCACCACTGGATCTCATGTGTCTAATGCCTGTCACAAAGGAGGAGCTCAAAGTTAATTGAATGAATGAATGAATGAATGAATGGACAAATGAACAACTAATTCTGAAACTCTAGAATCCCTTGGTGGATCAAGTGGCCCTGGGGCTGTTACTTCTTACTGGGGAAAAAAGGCTTTCCTGGCTTCTTACAAACCATGTAGGGGCCTGCTCTACCATGACCTAGAGAAACTGGGTGGGACACTGCTCTCAATCCCCAATTTGCCCAGATCCTCGGCCCCTGCTGGTGGGAGTAAAAATTCCACTTTGATGTGATGGGGAAACAAAAATTGCCAACTAAGTTACAATTTCTTTACTCTTTCCTTCTTTCTATTTGAACTCCAACATGTTTTTGAGACTCAGAAAGCACTAGCACTCAAAAAAAATAATGAATTCTGGGAGAGTAGCTATAGACCCTTTTCTTAGTGGCCACAGAGAACAAAATGAAGCAGAAAGTTAAGATCACGATTTTAGAATAAGGCCAAGCTGGATTTTAATCCCAGCTCTGTGTCTTCCTAGCTGTGTAACTTTGGGTGAATCACTTCACTTCTCTGAGCCTCAGAGACTCAGTTTTAGCCACCTGTGAGAAGGGTTAATGTTGTCTTCCTCAAAAAGTTATTGTGAAAACCAAGATAAGCGAAGTGGTACACCTGGACCCAGTAAGTGCTCAAAAACTGATGGCTGCCACTGGTGACCAGATCATACATTTTGGGGCTCAGCTCCACCCCCTCTTAGCTCTGGGGCCTTGGCTAGGTAATTTCCCCTTGCTGAGATTTTCCTTCTCCCATCATCACCAGAGTCTCACTTAGAATGCCTCCCTTCCCATCCATGTCCCAGTGGGTCACCATCCTGCCCACTGCCTCTTCCATGAGTACAACAGGACCTTAGGTTACAGACTGCATGCCTAGATCATAGAATACCTTGCATCTTCTGCCACTTAACAGGATATTTCAATGATGCCCATGGCATTAGCATGGATTTGTAACCTCAGGGAGAAAGAGCCCCTGCTCTAAATTCTCTTTCACATTTTAATAATAAATCCCATTAATTGGGAATCAACAAGCATTCACTGAGCACCTAATCTGAGGAATCAGTGTGAACAAAACATGGTCCATAAAAATCCAGGGTCTGGGGGAAGTTTAACCAAGACTGGATTTTATCTTTTTTGCTGGACTCCTTGAAGACCTACTCTATCAGGGGCCCAGTAGGAAACCAATTGCATGCTCAAACAGGGTAACAGAGACGAGTTAATAATGTCAAGGTTAGGGACAACCAACAAAGGATAGTGCAGTGTGCTGGAGTCACCACTCTTAGGCCTAAGGGAGTGTGGCCGTTGGGGAATTTGATGTAATTATGAATTCCAAAAATATAATTGGATCATGCTTGTAAACTGATCTGTTAATCTGGGTATGATTAGATTAGGATTAGGGCATTGAGCCCCACCCCTTGGTGGGTGGGGAATCGAATATAAAAGGCAAGGCAAAGGACAGTTGAAGCAGTCTTTTGAGAAGAAGTTTTGATGTTGGAAAGAAGGCCCCAGGAGAAAAAAGCAAGCCGTTTGCCTGAACGCTTTACAGCTGATCTTGTGGAGGAAACAGGAGCTAAACCCGGAGAGAAACGCAGCCCCGGGAAGAGAGGAACCCCAGAAGCCTGAACCCTGGCAAACGCCGGCAGCTGTCTTGATCTAACACGTGGCAATGGACTGTGGTGAGAGAAGAAACTTAACGTTTTATGGCCTGGTCTCTGTGGACTTCTACCCCAAATAAATACCCTTTATAAAGACCAACCCAATTTTGGTATTTTACATTAGCACCCCTTTGGCTGACTAATACAGGGAGCAAGGAGAGAAAGCAGTTACAAGAATCCAAATAGAGTGGTCTTAGCTTAGGAGTGTTCTGAATGGGGAGGAAAGGAAGAGAAGGAAAAATTCCCTGACCTCTCTCTCCTCCCACCCTTTCATCTTCTGCTGTTTCTTCCCATTGATTGTACCCAACCGAAAGACAAAATGCAAGGGAGTCCATTGATGCAGTCCATAGATTAGCCTCCCAGGACATGGAGCACGGGGTAAGATGGGGGTAGAGAAAGGATCTGA
The DNA here is from genome assembly GCA_026826555.1 of Tolypeutes matacus. Lineage (NCBI taxonomy): Eukaryota > Metazoa > Chordata > Mammalia > Cingulata > Chlamyphoridae > Tolypeutes > Tolypeutes matacus. The sequence goes on along the minus strand of JAKSZT010017719.1, from coordinate 12,895,199 downwards.
GCAATGGAAGGGCAAATGGAACATATCAACCACCTGTCTGCTACTAAGAATTGGATATGACCCTGGGAAGGACATGACCTTTACCCCTTCTACTAGTCACCCATGAAATTCCCTCCTGAGTTGTTATTTCCACAAATGGGTCACAGAGGGGGAGTTCAAGTCAAAACGTGCTGTTGTTGAAACACCCTGAGAGTCTCCAAAGCCCTATTGAAATTCTCCCCCTCTCCCCAACTCTCCTGGTAGCATTGCAGGATTATTGCAGCTCATATTCATCTGTCTCCAAAAGATTAAACCATCCCCTGCAGAAAGGCCACTGTTTCCCGAAGGAGGAGAGCCCATTCATGCTCATTCCCTCAAGAAACTGACTTTTCAGAAAGAATGTACACGTTTTTTCTTCCCTGGCTTGGGAGGAAGCTGCTATCTCTTGGAGGGTAGGAGGTGAGCTATTGTGTGTATCTGGGAGACTTTTTAATATCAACCCATCCACAAAGTTTGAGTGGAAATGTTGAGAAAACCAACAACAAAAGCAAAAATAACTGATGTTTATTGAACACTTATTTCTGCTTAACAGTGTGGTTGTTAAGTACTCTACCCAGATTATCTGATTTGATTGACACACAACAGTGTGGTAGCTCCTATTAGTAACCCCATTTTACAGGTGAGGGAGCAGTCATAGATAGGTCTTCTACCAAAGATCATACAACTAGCAAGAGATAGAGCCAGTATTAGACTCTGTCTCCAAAGCAGTGGTTCTCAACTGGGGAGGATTTTGTCCCCCAGAGAACATCTGGCAACTCTAGAGGGATTCATTCTTGTCTAGATACTTTTTTTATTAACATGACTTGGAGGTGCTAATGGCACCTAATGGGTAGAGCCCAGAGATGCTCCCAAATATCCCACAATACACAGGACAGCCCACCACTATAAAGAGTTATCTGACCCAAATATCAACAATGATGAGGTTAAGAAACCCAGCACTAAAGTTTTCCACTACATCCTACTGCATCCCATCTGATCACCATCACTCCTCAGCTGGGAAAAATCTGATATGTGGACCTAGAGAATGTGGGCCTAGATCATGCAATGTCTGGGGTAATCCTTATTGTTGAATATGCTAGTCTTGGCCTAAGACCATTGAAAAGCCTCTGAAGCATTCTAAACAAGGAAGAGACATGATCAATTTGAACGTTAAGAAGATAACTCTGGCTTCTATGTGGAAAATGACTGGAGGACCTCAAGGGAGACCAGAAAGGAGATAATAATCCAGGTGATGGCAGTGATGGATTGGGAAGGATGGTGATGGAGAAATAGAGACAAGTAGATGGATCTGGGATCTATTTAGAAGAGGACAAAATCTGCAGGTCTTGATGAGGAAAAGGAAGCATCAGAGATGACTCCCAGGCTCTGGCCTGAAAGACAAATTGGATGTGGGACCATTCACTCTGATTTTATAGGCCTTTTCTCTCTATCTATAACTATCAGCCTAACAAGTGGGTGTCTTTCTGATTAAGGGAACAGCATCTGCATAGTTGCTGAGAAGAAACGAGCATGGGCCCGTATTCTCAAGGCCAAAAGGGATGGTTGTGCAGGATGTCCACAGTGAGCATGATGCCCCTAGGTGCTTCCAACTGTCCCTGAGGCACCTTATCCCAGTCCAGTCCTGCCTACACTGCAGCCCATACATTCCAGGTTGTTAGACTCTCTGGCTGGAGCCCTTGACTCTGGGTTGACCAGAACCTAGGATGGCCTGAGTTCCTGGCATTGAGGACAGAACTACCTAGAGCAAGTTGAGTCCATACAAGAGAAGCATCAAGTGAGCATGGCAAGCCACTACCTCCAATTCTCTTGCAAGACTCCCCTGTATACACAAGAAGAGGAGGCCTTTATGATACCCAGGTGGGAGCAAGGTTAGAGGCCATGAGTGAAAGTGATGGATAATCAGATACCAGAACTTTTTTCTTTTTTTAACAAAGAAAGGCATTAAACAATCAAAATGGTCTACTCTTTAAAGAAATGAGTTCTTGTCACCAGGAGAATCCAAACTCAAACATGAAAACCTCCAGTCAGAGACACGACAGAGGGATCCCAACATTCATCAGGACGGATGTTAGACCAGACCTCCTTGAGGACACTTTCTGCTCTGGGAGTCTAAGATGCAAGCAAGACATGCAGATATCTCCACGTGGGCCTTTTAAAACTCCAAATGAATTTCCCAACAAACTCTTCAGCACCAGCTGCAGAAAATTATACCAACACTCCTGACCACATCACTTATTAAAAAACACTCCCTGCAGGGCAGGGAAAATCTTCCAGACATTTTTTGAGATGTATTAGTGATTTGCTTGCAGCCACTGACAGAACTTCAATAAATGCTTCCTCAATATAAAAGCTCTTCCTCTTGCTTCCCTCTAAGGAGCACTTTCTCAGCTCCCATCCACCTAAACACTGCCACATCCTCTTCCTCACCTGGGTAGGAAGAGGCAAACATCAGATGTGATTAAGGGGACAGCACAGGGACAGCCATGCCCCCACCCTTAAGTGAGTCATGAGCCACCTTATGACCCTACACCTGTTCTCTCCAGCCCAGAACTTTCTCCTGGGCTCCAGACCCACAGATCCAACTGCCTGTGAGACATCTGCTCCAAGATGTCCTACAGGCATCTCAGTTTCACCAGGTGCTTAGCAAAAATCATCTCACACACACACATACACAAATATGCTCCTGCCCCAGGGTTCCATGTTTCAGGGAGTGTTGCCCAAGACAGACACCAACGCTCTCAGGATTATTATTGACTTTTATTACTCCCTCACTCCCCGTAACCCTCCACCTCTGCCTTAGCTTGGGGATTTAAATACAAGTACCATAGTTTATTTGGAAGGTGCAGGAAATCCCAGGCAGGGGAATGGGGAAGTAAGACAGGAAATAGAAGGAAGCCATCTGCCCTTGCGAACAAATGAAGTTTAACTCCATGCGGAAACTTGAGGAAATTTGGAAACAAGCTTCAGAGTGGCAGCACCTTTTGTTGGCTGAGGGAACCCCTAGGGGCGGGGATTAATTCCCTGATGCTCGCATTCCATCTTATCCACAGGCAGATTCCCCGATTTCAGAGAAAGCCTTCAGACAAAGAGATACAGATGTGCCATTCGGTGCTACCATTGGAAGTAAGCCAGGAAGTGGCAGGGCATCAGCAAAGTCTGCTACCATCTCAAGATCTTTGGAGTCTATCACCTCAGTAACCCTCTGATAGTCTAGATTCTCCCCATTTTAGATTCTTCCATCTCTGTCCAGGCTATTAATCGGCTTACTGGTCTCCCTGCCTCCAGACTTGAACCCTATCATGCTTTTCAAATTGCAGTCTAAGTGAGCTGGCAAGGTATAATGATGAATGGTCTTGGACTTCCTGTCCCTCTTCTAGGTACATGGTTTCAGGCAAAATACTTATCTCTGCACCTGTCTCTTTTTTTCAAGCAAAAACAAAAAAAAAAAAACAAACAAACAAACAAAAAAAACCACAGGCATTAAAAGAAATGAACAATACAAAACAAAGCAAAACAAAAAATAAGCATGAGAATTGTACCTACCTCACAAGATTATTGCAAGGACTAAATGAATTGATACATAAAAAGTAATCAGAACAGCACCTGGCACATCGTGGGGGTTCAATAAATGTTAGCTATTATTACTTCTATAACAGAAATGTGATAATGTCGCTCCTTCAAATTCTCCCCTCTGGGAACAAGACCCTGCAGGGGTAAGCTTTTATAATTGCTCAAAGATTTAAAACCTAGGGAACCAAATTGGTACTCTTGGAATAAAACTCTTCACCCAGGGACTGAAGATGCTGTTGATGAAGATACTGGTGCCTTGGGAAAAAGGAACCTGTGACTGCATCATGGGTTTGCTCTTCATGAGTATTGGCCCAAGAACCCAAGAACATAGAACACACCTACAGTCAAGTCCTCCCCCACCAAGGGAAAGCTTATGGTCAGAGAGATACAATTAAAGGAGCAAAGGGTTCCCCATCCTTGGGGACAGCCCTAGTCCTGCCAGTAGAGCAGAGTCTCCAGTATCAAGTTGATACAGGGTGAAAATCTGCCTCCAATACTAATTCCCAGTGTGTCTTTGTACAGGTGACTTTCCCTCTCTTAACCAGAGTTTCTCAATCTGTAAAATGAAAATAATGCCAAATACTTCATGGAAATGTTGGCAGGATAAAATATCACCACATATCTAAAACTCCCAGGCATACAGTAGGCTCTCATTAAAAGTTAGATTCCTTTTTTCTCTCTACCCACAATTACTCACTCTCCTAGCCTTGATCTACCTATAAGTACAATGAAAATTCGAACACTATGTTGGATATTTTTAATGCCCATATCATTACATACTCTCAGCCCACAATTTTGCCCTCGCTATATAAAGGTGGCAACTGCCTCACCTCTGTTGCACCAAAGATATTCCCTCAATTTACACTTATGGCCTCATGAGGACATCTTGATGACCAATTAAACCTGGACCCAGTTCACAGATATATTGGTGCTACTCAAAATGGGTGTTTGCTGCACTACAGCCCCACTCAGAGTAGCACTGAAGGACAGGGACAAGGAAAATCCTCCCAGTGGGCCGAACTTTGAGCAGTAGACTTGGTTGTTCAACTTGTATGGAAGGAGAAATGTCCTGAGATATGAATATATAGAGATTGTTGGGCAGTGACAAATGGCTTTGCTGGTTGGCCAGGGTCGTGGAAGGAGCCTGATTAGAAGATTAGAAACAAGGAAGTTTAGAGAAGAAGCATGTGAATGAATCTATGGATAAGGAAACAAAGCATTAAGACAAACAAATCACATTAAGGCACACAAAAGAGCACCCAAAGAGAAGCATGCAACAGTAGATAGACAGAATGACTCAACCAGGAGATATCAGCCAACCTTCTTCCTTGGCCACCTCGATATTCTGCAATGGGCCCAAGAATGGAGCACCACAAGGCAGGGATGGAGGTTATACATGGGCTCAGAAGCATGGGTTCCTTCTCACTAAAGCTGATCTAGCTACTGCTGGTGCTGAATGTCTCAGCTAACAACAGCAGGGATGGACCTCATTGAGGTACCAGCTAACATCTTAGTGGCAGATTAATTGCATCTGAATCCTGTTATTGAAGACAGAATAGTTATCATCCATATAGGAATTTTCCTCTTTGCCTGCATTGCCTCTGTAAGCATCACCATTCACAAGCTTGTAGAATGTGTGAGTTGCTGAAATGGGGTCATACATAATATCACCTTGGACTAAGAGATCTAGAAAGGAGCTGTGCCAATGGCAATGGGTGCATGACCTCTGGACCCCCTGGTCCTGCCATATTCTGTATAACCCAGAAACCACCAGCCTGACAAAACATTGAAATGGTCTATTAAAGACTCAGTTAAGGAGTCAATTCTGAGTCCACGCCATGCAGAGATAGAACACTGTTTTCCAGGTTGAGGTAAATGGTGCCGGGTCACAGAGAGCTAAAATATATAGGCCCAGGAATCAAAGGGTGAGTGTAAGGTTAGTCTCTCTTACTCTCACCCCCAGTGATACACTCATGGGCTTTGTACTTTGCATTCCTACATCCTGGTTCCCATGACAGGGAAGAGAGAAACTTCCTATGAAGGAAAAATGATCTAACATTGGTGGAGGTAATTGACCTTGAAACTATGAGGAGCTAGGGTTGCTATTATGTAATGGTGGCAGAGGGGACCATATCTGGAACTCAGGGGACTCACTGGGGCATCTCTTGGTGATTTCATAAGTGGTAACTAGAAATGGGAAGTTGCAAAAATCACAACTGACAAAAGTAAAACAATAAGGGCTCCTCTGAGATAAAGTTGGATTTCCTCACCAGGAAAGTAACCCAGATCTGCTGAAGTATTTGCCAAGGGTAAAGGAAATCTAGAAAAGTTGGTGGTGTGAGATGATGAAAATCATTTATGGTCTTAGGACCAGTTGCAGCAGTAGGAACTGTAGTTTGATCTATTAACCCATCTATATTGATTGTTTTGCAGAGATGGTAGCCACATACCATCTTGAAGATTCTGTGGGGGATTGGACTTAATGTTGAGCATAAGCAAATGCAAGCAGTGCAAGGGGTGGACTGTGTCAGACATTTTTTAATGGCCTGCCTTACTTCCCCTTGGTGCATTTTTTTTTTTTTTTTTTTTTTTTTTTTGCCCCAGCTGTTGCTGCCACAACCAGCTGCACCCTGGTATAGTCTGACAGAACCTCATCTCAGCTATCTTATCTCTTGCTTTCTGCCTGGGACGTTCTTTGCCCTATGGGATGCCTTTGGAAGCCCATTCAGCCATTCCCATGGATATATAGACCGGAAATGCCTTTGATCACTAAGGGACAGAAACTAGAACATAAATATTCCTCCCTTCTGTATTTTGAATAGGCAATTTTGAGAAATAGTATACATGCTTCTCAGAAGGTCCCCAGGAGAATCGAGCTCTACTTGCCCAAAACACTAACCAGGTCAATAACACACCCTTGGATAATCTTTCCCATCTTCCTAATTTCACTATTCCCATATCCCCTTCTCCTAATCCTTGGGGGTCACTTTCCAAAATAAACTACCTTTCCAAAAACTATCTTGGGCAAATAAGTTTTGAGCCTCAGTTTCCTTTTCTGTAAAATGGAGGCAATAATTACTCCTCCTTCCCAAGGTTTCTATGATCATTAAGTGTTGAGCCTGGTACCAGCAGATGGTGGGGGTTCAGGCAAGCACTAAGAGGATTGAGATGATGGCCATGGCAATGTATAACAATTTATTTAATAAACTTTAAAAATGGCTCATTTTCATCTTATTCCACTTCTCCTCTCCTTCAGTCCCACTAGGTACCTTTCCTACAAACGTACCAGTTGGTACATTTTCTCTTTGGTGAGAATCAGAGGAGCCTGGCATTCCTCTGCTGAGGCTTTAGTTATTCACCAGCTCTTTTCCAAGGGAAGACCCCCCCACCCCCACCCCAATGAAGATTCAGTTGCAGATGCAGCCCAGGAAAAAGCTGGAGCAGAGTTCCCCAAAGACTGGGTCCAGCAGCAAATCCTTTTTCAAAAAAGGATTCTATCCCTATCGGACGGAGAGTCCCTTGATCCCAGTTTCTCTTCTGTCTGTCTTATTCTTTCTTTCTCTGATATAGAGAATTCACCTGGCTATGCCTCTGAATTCTTTAGGGATAAGATTTCGTTTTTCATTGGTTCTGGCATCTCTTTTTCCAGAGCCTCGGAATGCTGCATTCACAAGAGGCTGATGAATAATGCACGGTGACCTGAAAAACTCCAGGCGGGTAAATTAAAGATGAGTGTGAAAAACATGGATGTTCAGGCTGAATTCAGCTGTGACCACAGCAGGAAATGCTACTATCCATGATCTGTGGTTATCCATGTTACACCTCAAAGGCATGCCCCACTGGCCCTAGTTTCTGCAACATAGAGTGCTCTGTGTTAGCCACTAATCTTCTCAGTGCCCTGGTCCTGACCTTGGCCTTCAGCACACTTCAAGATGTACCCCTCCAATGTCTCACTCCCTCTACCCTCTACATTTAGTAGGAAACACAGTTAACCATAAAAGTTAATTTATGCAATACACGTAATGATGAATGATGCAGGGTCATCCTTCCAGATCACAATTATGTGATTCATCCTAAAGGCTGTGCTTGGACAAAGACATCTGCAGACACCATTGAGGTAGGGTAAGGAGGATTTGCTATTAATAGGCCCAACAGCAGTGACCCCAGATGGGGTGCAGGAAAGAACGGGTTCTAGGGTTGTTGTTTTTGGTTCTAGGGCAGTCTCCAAGCTGTCGCTGATTGGCTCGACAACCCAGGAGCAAGGGCGTCCTCTCTCAGGGTTCCAGTTTTCCCAAACAAAAGACGGGAGAACTGAGGCCAGAGCTGAGCAGCAACTCTCCGAGGACCATGCAGCAAGTCCATAATAGAGCCAGAAAGAGAATCCAGAGCTCTCGTTTCCCAGTGCAGCCCTCTTTCCCCAACCCTGAAATGCCCACCACCCTGTTCCCAAGTGATCCACCCAGGGAAGAGGAGGGGAAAATATATTTGCAGGAGATTTATAGCAAGGATGTTTCCAGGATGCCCTGTTCCCTCAGGGTAATTTATGGATGTGTGAGCAGGATGATGGGCTCATTGCTTACACTGTGTAATTCAAAAAATGCAGCCGCCCCAGAAAGATGGGTGAGAGGTATAAAAATATGTACATTTGATGGAGCATATATATGTGTTTGTAAATACAGTCTGTTATTGCTCAGTGTTATTATATATCCATCATCTTTCTTTGGGTTATTGGAAACATAAAAATCTTAAAGCACTAAAAACACAAAGAACGATAAGTCACCCAGGAAAGTATATCTTCACGGGATGGTTTTATGTCGGGAACAGTTTGCGCCTTCAGAAAATAAAGTCCTGGCACTGACAGGGAGGGGAAGGAAGTCAGAGGGTGGGGCTGGGATGGGGTCCCTAAAAGCTCCCAGGCAGAAACAGGTCCTCAGAAGTGTGGGCTGGTGGTGGGTAAAGAGGGAAGAGCACTGGGCTGAGAGTCCCTCCCAGCCTAGGTTCCATCATTTGCCATCTCTGTGGCCTTGGGCATGTCATGACCTCAAAGCCAACTTCCTCACCTACAAACTGGGATCACCACACTCACTGGAGCATAGTCGGGCTCCACAAATATTAGTTTCCCTCAAACCACCCCGTTCTGAACAAGCACCAAATGTGACTGCACCCAAAAGTGATAGCACTGAATCAGACCCTCTCTGCATTCCCTCCTCGCAGCCCAAGTATCCAAACCATGAAGTGGAGCCATAAACTAAATTCCAAGCAGCAGACATAGTCGATAGCGCAAACATGATTTTTAAGTGAAATTAACGATTTTTCGAATCTAGATTTCCTCTCCAGGTCCTCCCCTCCACAGCTTCAGAGACTCATGCTTCTAGACACAGTTGTACTGTTGCTGGGGCCTGGGATTCTGTTATAAGACAAATGTTAAGGAGGGCTCAAGGGCAGCGTGGGAGGGGGACTAGCAGCATGAGTCACGTGTGCAGAAGGGTCCTCTTGCAATGATGAGGGAGGGTACTGGAGCCTTGGAGACAGAGCACAGAGGCTGGAGGGAAGCCCTGGTGAGGAAGCTGGGGTCTCATTCAAACCCTGCCCCTAACCCACTCAGTACCCACCCACACACCCACTCCCCCGCTCTGGACTTCAGTCTGTGCATCTGAAAAATGAGGGAGGTTGACCAGAAGTTCCTTAAGGTCCCCTCTGGGACTTCACTTTCAACATGAAGTTAGGATGATACACATTCTCTTTTATTCACTTCTGAATCCCCAGTAGGTAAAATAGTAGAAAAGTGTCTGGCACATAGTGGAGGCTCAGTAGATGTTTGTTTCATCAATGGGATTTGGTTGAGTGCTACAGAAACTCACTTAGGTGACCGCAAGGTTAATAGATTATTTGCTTTAAAGGTCCTATGAATGGCTTCCCTGCGTCCACATCCTTTGCATAGACCTTTGCAGTTGTTCTCACTTGGAATCTTGACTCAGCCATGTGACTTGTTTTCATCAGTGGGAGAGGAGCAGGCTTGACACAAACAGAGGCTTGAAAAAGCACATGTACTTTTCAGTCTCTTTTGCCTGGACCCTGCCACTGCCATAAAATACCCAGTTTAACTGCTGGAGGATGTAAGAGGCACGTGAAGGAAAGTTGAGGCATCCCAGTCACAGCCAGACCAGATGGCCCCCAGCTGACCTACTGGCTGACCACGGGCATGTGACTCAGTAAGAGCACTGCGCTCTGTCTGGAGCAGCAGGACCTCCTAGGCAACCTTAGACTCATGCAAAATAATAAGTGATTGTTTGTTACGCAGCAAAAGCTAACAGATACACCAGGTATTAGAGAATTTCATCTAAGAATTAGCATATGTGGGGAAAGCAGAATAGCCAGGCCTCAGGAAGAACAGCAAACAAGTAGAGGATGTGTCAGGTCCAAGAAGGGAAATCCTGGATCTTTACTCTTGCGTTCAGAGTTGGTGGGGGGGGCCTTGGCTATTCTCTGTACATTAACTTGCTCCTCTCTCCTCATGCCAGCCACCAATTTCCACATCTCTAACATAGATACGGGTTTCTTCTTCCCTTATTCCTTTAGCTTAGACCATGGCCTAGAATCCATCAACACCATCCCAGCCCCTCTGTCTATAACAGGACATTCAGCCTCAGCTCCTCCTGCTATCTGCCTGGGGCAGTCAGGGCTATGGCCTCACGACACTCCTGCACACACAGCTTTACTAAAGTTACAAGAGAACAACCAGGGATGCCCTATCTATATACGCAGAGTTGTATTTATATGTGTGTGTTGTATGTATACTTATGTATATGCAAATGGTATATGTATCTAAATGTACATACGTGTAGTATGACTTATGTATATGTAAATGCACATGTGTATATATATACGTGGATATGTGTAGGTGGCAAACAGATAAGTGATAGGTAGATAGCCTAAATAAACATAAGATTCTTACATTCCCTCCTCTGAGGGAAACCCAGAAGGAATAGTGACTTTGCCAAAGTCATACTGCAAGACTCAAACTCAGTCATTTGAACTCTTCATCCAAAGTTTTTTTCCAATACACTATATTACATTTCCTCAGCGACTCCAGCCCTTGGCAAATGTGGGTGTAGCATCAGATAAAGCTGCAGAGTTCATGCAAGAGACTGTCCCTGGGGAAGAGAGGGGTCCCCCGTGTGTTCCCTTCTGGATAGGCCTGGTCCTCCCAGACTGGAATAAGCTCCAACCAGCTTCATATTATTTTCTAGACCTTTCACACAGCTCCCAACATCAGCTCTGCCAGTGATAATAAAATTCTTTCTGAGGTATCAACAGCTTAGAGAAACTTTCTGCCACAATCTTCAGCACATAATGAAAGATCCTACAGGAGCAGTAGCTCTGAGACTGTTCAGAGACACCTGATTCCAAGGAGTCTATCAAAAGGAGATGAAAAATGCAAAAGGCATAGAAAGCTTTTTACACTCTGTGAGAGACTAAGTGGGCTAATGCACACGCTGATGGGCTTACTAAACCAGGAGACTCAATCAAATCTGAGTCATTTGAACAAACTTTCTCTGGGACCCAATTCAGTAGAAGACCTTGGACCCAACACTGGGATTGCAGAAACGGCTTGGGGTCTCTGGAGGAGATTCTCACATTTACTAGCAGTGTGACCCTGGGAAAGATACTTTGCCTCTCTCTGCCTACATTTGCTCATCTATAAAATGGGAATGATGATAGTACTTACTCTGGGCATGGTTGTAAGGCTCAAATATGAAAACTCATGGTAAGTGCTTAGTCCAGCGCCCGGCACATACGTAGCTGCTCTATGAATGTCAAGTATCGTTATAATTGTTTTCTAGAAGGACACTCAGGGCACAGAAGAGGGTGGTGTGCCTAGGGCAGGGAGGGAGGGAAACTTTTCTGGGGGAAGAGGTGACATGTGAATTAAATTTGGGGAAGAGTGACAGGCAACCTGGTAGATGTGGCACAAGGACATCCCAGGTAGAAGGCATAAGGAAAGTCAAGGAAGCATGACAGATTTTGGTATGCAAAAGAAGGAAAAATAAGTTGATAACATTTGGAGGGAAAGAGGAGTAAGAGATAAAGCTGGAAAGGCAAGGAGAGTCCAGAACATGATGGACCTTGCATGAGTAGCTTGGGATCAATCCTTTAGGTACTGGGAACTATGGAAGGATTTTGAACTGAGAAATAGCGTTATTCTTGTAAATTCATGCTATGGTCTCCAAAGTGACTTACCATATTCCTAGGAATACCTGCTACTTTACAAGGGTGAATTCCTTTCATGAATAACCATAATAGCTAACACTTATAAAAGGCTTACAGTGTGAAAGACACTTGCTCTTATTAGCTCTTTTAATCCTATATAAACCATCCTCTTTTTCTCCCCATTTTATACATGGGGAAACTGAGGCATGAAAAGATCAACTAGCCCAGTGGTATTTAAGTAAGCAGTGGAACTGGGATTTTAAACGCAGGCAGCTTGGCTTCCAAGCCTATGCTTTTAACCATTGCACTACAGTGTTTCTTAAAAGTCCATCTTTAGTGATCTAATTCAGGCATAAGTAAGACTCTTAACTGGAGAAAAAGATGCTTGATGATATGGTGGAAAGAAATCTGGACTGGAATAAAAGAGACCTGAGTTCCAGACCCAGCTTAACCTATCAATCTCTCTGTGATATTGAACAAGTTGCTTCCCCTTCTTAGGCCTCACCTTCCCATTTGAACCACAAAGTTTTGCTGGCTTTGATATGCTCTGGTTCTGGCACTTTCTATGCATATAGAGAGTACATTTCCATGCTATATTATGCAAATGAATATCTGTTCTCCGAGCTTGGGCCGGAAGGGCTGGTCTGGGATTAGGAGAAAGAGAGGGAAAGTCAGGATACATCTGGGGATCTAATATGTGGCCAACTTTGCAAGAAATGAGTAACCCAGTAAATTACAAACCCTTACATCCTGATCTTAGCTTAGCTCTACAAGGACCAGTTTAGTTTCAAGCAATACAGAAGCAGAAAGATCTCTTAGAGGTCATGTTACAGGTCAATGGTTTTCATACTTATTTTTAGCTATTTTTTAAATCTTGGATGGAATGAACTATGTAAATCTGGTTTTTAAAAAGCAGTGTTTTATTTGCGTGAATTTATTTTGAAAGCACAGATTATAACCTTTACTTATTATAAAAGCAATCAATAAGAACAAGGCTGTTCTGATTAAATAAATTGGATGCTCAGGTTGATATAAAACTGCAATTGTCATCTGTAACACCCTGACTTCACACTTTTATGTTTATCAAAGCAGCCTGGTAATTTGCATTCGTTTTGGTTGTATGGTATCTTAAAAACACTATTTACACAGACAAATAGCTGCAAATGCTGACAGGTTAAAGAAGAAGAAAAGGAAGGAGAAGGAAGAGAAGAAGAAGGAAAAGAAGAAAAGATTGCTTTGCAATCTTCAAATGTTCTTCAATAAAATTGGTCCACAGGCTTGATACGGAGTCAGCTGGACTTAAATGAATTATACAAAATATCCTATTCCAGATCACATCCATGGTATAGAGGTTCATTCATTCATCCCTTGCTCAATCAATACTTTGTGCTTACAATGAGTTAGGCCCTGCTCTAGGCCTTAGGGATACAGCAGGGAGCAAGCAAACACATTCTTATCCTCCTGAAGTTTAAAAACTTCAGTATGTGAGAGACAGACAATAAAGAAAATCAATAAGTAAAATCTATAGTATGATAGTGATAAGTGTTATACGAGTAAATAATGCAAAAAAGGGGGCTAAGAACTCTGAGGTGGAGGGCAGTTCCACTGGAAATAGAGCAAGGAGGCCTCACTTAGAAGGTGATATTTGAGCAAAAGTCCAAAGGCGCAAGGAAACCATTGAGGCCTGGGGAAGGGCAACCCAGCCAGCGCCAGGGCCCTGGCCTAAGGGATATGCTTGGCAAGATTCAGGAAGAGTAAGAAAGCCAAGTGGCTGGAGCAGCCAGAGCAAGGGAGAGAGTATAGGAAACTAGTTCTGTGAGTCTGGAGCCCAGTTTGGATATGCTAATCTCAAGACTCCTGTTAGATCTAAGTGGAGATGGACAGATGAGTTTGGCATTCAAGGAAGTGATTCAATCTGGAAATAATCAGCTAGAGACATTTAGGACAGACCTTGCTTAAAGTGTGAGACAGTATGGGATCGCCAAAGCAGTAGATATGGACAGGGAAGGATACTAAGAGGTCACGGATTGAGAAGGAACCAGCAAGGAGACCGAGAAGGAGCAGCTGGGGGAGCAGGCATAATTGAGTGTGGCAATCTTCAGGCCAAATGAGCAGTGTTGTAAGGAGGAGGAAGTGTTCAGCTGTGTCAAATGCTGCTAAAAGGACTAATAAGAGCTGTCCTGAGACTAGACTGCTGGCTTTAGCAGGCAGAGGCCACGGGGGACTTGGTAAAAGCAGTTTTGATGGAGTGGTGGGAGCAGAAACTTGACCAGGTTATTTCAAGAGAGAAATGGAAAAGAGGAGTTGGGACAAGAAGCAAAGATGTCTCTTTCCAGAACTTTTGCTTTCAAGGAGAACAGAGATATTAAATAGCAGCTGAAAGGGGGAGTGGGGTGGGTTTTGTGTGTGTTTCTTTAAACATGGGAGAAATCTTAGCGTGTTCATTCTCTGGGGTCAGTGATCCAGAAGAAAATGAAAGTGTTATGTAGGCGAGAGAGGGGAGAATTGCTGAAGCCGTGTCCAGGAGAAACTAAGAGAGTCTGGGGTCCACAGCAGAGGGGAAGGTTGGCCTCAGGAGTAGGGACTGTTCATCTCCAGTAGCAGGAAGGAAAGCGAGCCCTGTGAACACTGAGACAGGACGGAGGGGTGCTGGAAACCCGTGGAATGTCTCCTCTGGTCACATTTATGGGAATTAAAGTCATTGGCTGAGAATAAGGGCCGGGGAGGAGGTGCTGGAGGTTTGATGAGGGAGGAGAAGGTGTGAGGAAAAAAAATCCTCTGGATGAGAGGGAGAGTGAGAAGTCAGTGGATGGACCTAGGAAACATAATATGGTTGCCAGGCAGCCTAAGTTCCCCTGGGAGATCCATGGCCATGAATCTAAAGGGAGAGCAGGAAGTGTGGCTGCACACTTTTTTTCAGCTGCATTCAGCTGCTTTGCTGCAGGTACCGAGGAGGCAAGGTGGGTTATGACCAGAGTAGTGGCTTTGCTAAATATGAGAAGGACAGGAGTCAAGGGTATGAACTCTGGAGCCAGAATACCTGTTTACAAATTGTTGAACCACCCCTTATTTGCTGTGTGACCCTGAGGAAGTCACATAACCTCTCTGTGCTTCAGTTCCTGCACCAGGTTCTTAAATGAAGATGAAATGAATTAATATACATACAGTATTTATAACAGTACCTGGCACATTAAAAGCACTCAGTAAATGTTTGCTGTTATGAATATCAATACTATTTAAGGAGCCAGCAAATGGTTTTCTTGGCCAGTTAAACTCACTGTTTGACATGCTGAGCATCAACAATGTGTTAAAGCTCAGAAAATAATGCATTTGATTTTGCATGTTGTTTGTATAGAAGCTAAGAGTAGGACCTCTGGAACCAGCTGTTTGACCCTGGCATGTTATTTAACCTCTCTCTGCCTCAGCTTCTTCATCTGAAAAATGGAGGTAACAACTGTAGCTACTTCATAAGACTGTTGTGAGAATTAAATATGCAAAAATATGGACAGCTTGCAGAACAGAACATGACAAAGGTGTCAGTGCTGATTCGTTCAGGTCTTTAAGGATTTAAATTATATTTCTACTCTGAGTTTGGTGCCTAGATCCTCCAAGATACCTCCTTGGAAGCCCACTGATCTAGTCCAACCCTCTCTTGTTGTAGATGAGAAGACCAGAGCCCAAATGGATGGGGGACCTACCCCAGTTCCACAGCAAGGAGGGGCAGGCTGAGGCTGGAACCCAGAGCCAGCCCCGGACACTTGGCCTACAGGAGGCTCCCTCGCGCTGGGCAGGTCCTACAAGCCCATCTCAGGTCAAGCCTCCCTGTGCCTGCCACTCCTGCTAGGGGAGTCCAGTAACAGGTACATTAGGAGGAAGGGGCCTGAGCAGCTCACAGGAAGCTCTGGGAAGCTGAGTCCTAAGCCTCTGACCCACGTGACCAGGCCTGAATGGAGTGCCTGGGGAGTCTGCCACTGCTGCTCTGGGGAAGAAGAAATGAGCACTGGGGATGCTGGGGGTGCGGAGGGGTCATCGCAGGGCAGTTCATGGACCAGCAGCATCGGCATCACCTAGGAGCTTATTAGAAATGCAGAATCCCAGGCCCCACCCCAGGACTGCCAGATCAGAATCTGCATCTGGTCTAAGTGATTCATGTGCCATCATCTCAGCATTCTTCAAACGCCTCTACCTGCGAGGTAGGCCCTGCTATTACCCCCATTTTACAGATAAAGAAGTGGAGGTCAGAAAGATTAAGTCCTGCTCGGTGAAAGCCAGATTGTATGGCTCCAAAGCCAGTGCTCTTTCCACCACCTCGAGCTGCCACCTCCTCAGCTGTCATGGTGAAGGCAGGAAGCTGCGTGAGTTCAGTGTGAGAAGGAAAGGGAGCAAGGGGAAACACTGGCAGGAGTCTCACAGAACCATCTCAGGACGCACGACCGGAACCAGCACCTACCTGATCCATCCACTTGTCCATTCAGCAACCATTTCCCAAGAGCATGTAACTTTACTCGCAATTGGAGTGGTACAGAGAAGGAAAAATCTTCTTGTCTATGTCCAAGAATCTTAGAGGCAATTGGGCAAGACCAAAGAGTGAGCCAGAAACTACTGTGTGCCATCAAATTCCCACTTCAGTATCTTGTCAGTCTCTTGCTTCTTTCCCTCTCCCTTGGCCCTGTCCTGCCTTCTCTTCCCCTCCCCATCTCCTGACCATCCTCTCTCTTATAAAGACTCAACTGGACACCTCTAGAAGAGAGGCAGAGGTGACAGTTGTCATCCGAATGTTGGCTCTGGTGGAGAAACAAAGCCCGGCCAGGAAGAGTGTATCTGACCCCTCTCTGGAGCCTGGATCTCTGGCATTCTTGTTTGTTTTCTGAGAGCTAAGCCTCTGACTCTTGGCCCCCAAAGGATCATTGCCAAATGAGTCCCATCTAGCTGATTTCGACCTCCTTTCCTTTGACCGAGGCCTCCTGTTCCCAGGAAGCAAGTGGAGTCCTGTCCCCAGCATGGAGCCCCTCTGTGGAGGCCCCAGTGCATCACAGAGCAAGGCTGGATACCATGTTTCAAGGGCAACAAGAACATTAGCTGGAGGGAAACAGGGTTGGAGGATTCGGGGGTTGGAAGGAAAGAGAGGTCGCATTGACAGCAGCACTAGAAGTATTCTTTTTGCAGCACAGCCCCGGGAGAGCAAGAAAAGAGAACCAGAGACAGCAGGGCCAAGATCAGCCACAGAGTTAAATGGGAAAAAGCAGGTTACAAAGCAGAATGAGCCCAGTTAAAGATACTGTTAGAGTCTGTATACACATGTCTGTATATAAAAGCGTCTAGAAGGAAATAAGTGTTAACACCTGTTGAGAGTAGAGCGGCTCGGTGCTCATTTAGATTGGAATGGGCTGCCCATGCGGGCAGGAGAAAGGGTGGCTCTTGTGCTCACCGAGGCATTTGCCATTAGCAGTGGAGTTTGACCCGGCGGTCTGCAGATGGACTTCCATTTACTTCCAGCCTGTTGTTTGAGAAATTCCCTGTCTTTCTTCCCTGTGATTTTTCTGACCTCTAACAGGACCATAGATTGTGGACTTGACCCCTGTCCGGCCTGAACGCCTAACAAACTAGACCATTTGCAGCTGCAAAAACTCTCTTGGATGCAGAAGGTGGCGGTGGTCTGAAACGTCAGAAAACAGCTTTGATGTGCTGTTTTGACCGTGAAGACCTGAAGGCAAGTAAGACCCTGGAAGAAAAGAATCTAAAATCCTTCCATCCTGCTCTAATTTTTTGGAGCAGGGGTTTGTGATCTGTAAAAAACTGAAACATAAGTCTCTAAAAATCTCCCTTTCAAGATCATATTGAGACATCATGTTACTTTCTCCCTCAGAGTCCCTCAACTCCACCATTTTTGAAAATATGTATCTTTATTTTCTGCATTACCTTGGGCTCCCCAAGAGGTCAATATGGGCAAGGGGTTGCCCCAGCTCCAAGACAATAATAACAACAATCATTTATTAAGCACTGGCTAAGTTCTCTCAGTAAGTCCTCACACCAAACCTGCTATTAGCCCCATTTTGCAGATGAGTAAATCGAGGCTCAGGAAAGATGAGCCACTTGTCCACACAGCTAGTCCATGAAAGAACCATAACTCAGTCAGATCTGCTGACCCCAAAGCCTAGCTCCCTGCACCATGCCACCGCCTTCCCAGTGCTTACCACTAAACCATCAACAGTGGCCATTGCCACTGGGGTTATGCACATGTTTTATTTTCTTCCCTTGGCTTATATATATATATTCTAAATGTTCTACAATAAACACATGTTTGAAAAAAGGTTTACAAAATTAATTTAGACTATTGTCAAAAGAAAAGGAAAAGGAATGTTGGACCCAGATCCCCCCAGAGAGGAAGGGAATGTTCTATTGTGCTCCAGCCTGGAGTTACCTTGTGCTGAGCTCAGAACCTAAGGGGGGGGGGCACAGAGAAAGAGGCACCCACGGCCCACAGAGGCCTCCCCCTCAGTCCTGAAGGGCTGAGCCCGTTAATAATAAAGGTGATGAAAATAGTTTCCTACCTGAAGCACCCAAGGTCTTTTGTGTCTCCAGACTCATAACCGCTCCATGCTGTAGGAGTCAGCACGTTCTCTGTAGTTCACTGAAAGTGTTTCTTGGCATGACCATCTCTCTCAGACCATCGAAGTGTGTCTTTAAGGGACTGCTCCTCTGGTAAGCTCTAAGGGGGTCTTTTCTTTCCTCTCGGGAGGCCCTGATCTGGCAGGCGACTTGGCCCATCCACAGCATCCACCCACTGCTGCCTCGTATTACCTTGAGGGCTTGGCACCAGGAGGCAGGCCGAGGGCAGCAGAAGGTACCCCGGTGCTGTGTGATTGATCCTGCGGGAGGCAGGAGGCAGAGCGGAATGCTGGGTGATGGTTCCACAGGTTCTCCAAGACGGTTTATCACATTACCAGGTTGGGGCAGCCAGTCGCCTCCGGGTCCCCAACCTTGCTGGCTACAGAATGTTCCCGCCATAGCCAAGACATCAAAGGTCCGGAAAGAACGAGTACAGCGACCAGTAGAAAAGCTGCCCTGGCCCCAGCCCCCTCCTCCCCTTACCAAAGTAGGTGCCCCCCGTTGCTCACGCTCTAGGTGGGAAGCTCAAAGCTGAACCCAGGCAAATGAGTGTTTGCATTCGCCACATGCCCAATTCCAGGCAGGGAGGTGTGTTGTGGGCAGTTTCCAGGAGGCAACAGCCCTAGCAGGGGTCTTTATAGCCCTTTAGTTGATGGTTTTCAGGGTTAAGTGCTGCCCTCTGTCCTCTGACGGGTCACCCCACCACAGATGGGGTTTTACATTAGGCGGTTAAAGAGCACATCAGAGCCGCGACATATGGCCTTTGTGTGCTCTCGCCCCTCGTAGATCCGTGGGCCGTCCAGCCAGCTTGCTATTTGCATACATCAGTTTAATATTCAGCAGAGGCAGATGGGACCCCTCTTGATTGGCTTCACCAGATAAAAACCTGCTGTAAAGGGGGGGCAGGTAAGGCAGGAAGGCAGACAAAGAGAAGCACACACTCAAAGAACTTCAAAACAACTTGGAGATCGGTGTTCTCGTATTCTCCACCCACTGCAGACATCACTGAGCATAAACTCCGTCCCCTGAGCCCAAACCCTGCTTCATAGTCCTTATCGATATCAAATGTCAGGCTGCAATCACCAGCCAGGTGTAGCTGGCACACAAGATAAAACTTATTTGATATCGCTGATAAAATCCAAATCTGTCCGTTTACAGATGGGACAATCAGAGCTTAGAGAAGGGATGACTTGGCCAGAATCACACAGCGAGTCACAACAGAGGCTGGAGTAGAAGCTACGGCTGACTCCTAGTGCCCTGCTCTTTCTCCTGCACCAGAGTCAGTGTTCCAGAATTTTAGAATAAAGGGGAACAGGAGGCAAGAGAAGATGGCATAAAAGGTCACATTATGGAAAGAACAGGGGCTTGGCATGAAGTGACCCCAGCTTCAAATCTTAGCTCCGTCTCTTAGAGCTGTCTCTCTTTGGGCAAGGGACTTCACTGTCTCTGGCCCTCCGTTTTCCCACCTATGAAATGGGGATAATTTTGCTTACCTCATATAGCCACTGTGATGCTCAGATGAGAAGGTGCCTAGCACAGAGCCACATACAGACTAAATGAATGTAGACATTAAGATTTTTACCTGTCAATACCAGGCTCCTAATGTCTTCCCCTCCCTCTATGTCCTCTCCCCAGCCAAACCACCTCCTGTTGTCTTGATTGCCATCAGTGATGGCTGAGGCTTGGGATCCAAGCCAATTTATAAGACAGATGACTTCCATTGCCCACAGGTCTCCACTGGGAGTTGGCAAGGGCTGGAGCCACTGAAGCGCAGTCCAAGCCACCTGAACTCTCTCCCACTCCTGAAAGTACCCAACAGATACTCTCTCAAAACTTTGAGACTCCAGTCAATTTCTAGGTCAGGGTGGCAACATTTCCAGGAAGTTCCACATGTAGTAATTGTCAAATGCCAGGTGAGCAAATTATTATTCAGCCTCCGAAAGCCTGCCCTAGCTCTTCCACTAGCTTATGAGCATCCCCAGGGCAAGGCCTAGGTCTTACCAGTTCTGCATTTCCTGTGTCCACATCTACGGCATATTGTAGGTGCTCATGGTGAACTGCACTCTCAGCTCCAATTCCCCACCTCTCCCTGCATCCATATCCTTTATTTTATAACATTACAATGCTCCCTCACTAGAGGCAGGGCATAATTTCCCACCCCAGGAATGGCCATGTGATTTGCTTTGGCCAAAAAGATGTGCATTAGTTATCTATTGCTGAGTAACAAATTACCCCCAAGACTTCGTATAAAACAGCACAGGTTGTTTTTTTTTTTTAATTTATTGAAGTATATCATTCATACATGAACATACATAAACAATAAGTATTCAGTAAACATTATGAACTTACAAAACAAACATGCATAACATCATACAGGGCTCCCACACATCACCCCATCACAAATACTTTGCATTGTTGTGAATCATTTGTTAAGAAATTATGAAAGAGCATTGTCAAAGTATTACTACTAACTTTAGTCCATATCTTACTCCCCTATACTTTTTTTTTAAGGATTTATTTATTATTTATTTATTTTTATCTATTTTTACCACCTCCGCCCCCGTTTTTGCTGTTTTTGTGTCCATTTGCTAGTCAAATCTCTGTGTCTGTTTCATGCCCACTTTTCTTATCCTTCTCTTCCTGTCTTCACTGGGATTCGATTCTTGGAACCTCCAATGTGGGAGAGAGGCGTCCTACCACCTGTGCCACCTTAGTTCCTGGTTTTTCAGCACATCTCGTCTTGGCTCTCTCTTGTGTCATTGTAATGTCATCATCTTGCTATGTGCCTCGCGGGGCCTGACGGCACACCCACGCATGGGGCCTGATAGCACACCTGTGCACAGGGCCTGGGGTCTCACCCACTTATAGGGCCTGGTGGTGCACCCACACACGGGGCTTGGTGGCCCATGTGCCTTCTATATTTTTCTTGTTTTTAATTTTTACCAGGAGTCCCCAGGGATTGAACCCAGGTCCCTCCATATGGGAGACGGGACTCCCCACCATTTGAGCCACATCTGTCCCCCTGCTATATCTCTTAGGTTGACCAAAGATACCTCGAATTATAGTCATTTCCCATACAGGATGGTTATATAATAAATCAGGCTGAGTTTATCACCAACATTCTAAAAACCAGAGCTAGGGAGAAAAACTAGGTCTGGGGACACATGCATGGTTTCTAATATAATGAATGTTTAGCCTACTCTGACAGCAAGAATTTTCACATAACACGTATTTATTATCTTAAAATTTTTGTGGGTGAGCAGTCTCAGCATGCTTAGCTGGGTCCTCTGCATCAGGGTCTCTCATGGGATGCAGTAAAGGTGCCAGCTGAGCTACAGTCTTTTCAAGGCTCAACTGGGGAAGGATGTACTTCCAAGCTCATGTGACTGTTGGCAGAAGGTCATGATGGGCTATTGGTCAGATGCTGCCCTCAGCTCCTTGCCATGTGGGCCCACTTCCTCAAAGCATGCAAGTGAAGACAGTAGAGAAAGTCTACTCGCAAGGCAGAAGTCACAAAGTTTGGTAGCCCTAATAACGAAAGCAACACCCATCACCTTTGCCATATTCTATCAGTTAGAAGCAAGTCATTCATGGGCCCTGGCTGTACTGAAGAGGAAGGGATGGCACAAGGGTATGAATACCAGGCAGTGGGGATCATTAGGGATCATCCTAGAAGTCTGCTTAGTGTAGGATATTTGCAGTCATGTAAGTAGAGTCTTAAGAAGCATATGTGCAATTGCTCCGGTGCTCCTGCTACCAGCACTGCAAGAAGGATATGCCCTGGATAACCTGCTAGTCCCAGGAGGAGGATGAAAAACACGTGGTGCAGGACTAAGACTCCCCAGCCAAACCCAGCCTAGAGCAGAGTCCCCAGTTAAACTGCAGACTCATAAGTGGGCCTAGCCAAGACCAGCAGAACCTGGCTGAGAAGCCACTGAGGTTTTGTGGTTGTTTGTTATGCAGTGAAAGTTAATTGATACAGTGAGCAATAAATATTATTACAATACATAATAATGCATTTTGCATCTCAGTTTCCTCATCAAAGGGCTTAATAACAATCTTAATTGGGTCATTATGAAAGCTGAATAAATTAGTATTTCTAAAATACTTAGAAAAGTGCCTGGTGCATAGTAAGCAAACATAAGTACTTGTTAAATTAAAATAAATAAACCAGTCACAGTGAACTTGAGTGTTTACCAAACGCTGAACATTTTATTTGCATTGTCTCATGTACACTTCAAAACAATCCTATTAGATAGGTGCAATCGTTATCTTCATTTTACAAATGGGGCTTAGAGGAGTTAAGAAATTCACACAGGGTCACACAGCTAAGATTCAAATAAGGAAGCCAGGATTAAATTAATGAATAGTTAAATAAAATCTAAGATCAGGAAGATAAGAGTCAGCAAAATGAAGAGGCTGGCAGAGTCATGAGAGGTACAAGCAGGTGAACTAGGTTGATTTAGGACAAGGCTACAAACTGGACAGGTGCCAGGGTATGCCTTTAGTTTGTGCCCTTATGTGCTTCATGGGACCACAGGAATGAGTCAAGGCTGACAGAGAAAGATGTTTAAGATAAGAGAAGTCTTAAAGGGTAACATGAGAGAAGTTTTATGACTCCAGGGAGCAGATCTAGCACAACTGGCTGGAAGTTCAGAGTGCGGTCAATGAACTAGATAAGAATTCCAGCTACTAAACCACAAATAGAAGGCCGGAGGAAGCAATGAGCTCCCCACCACTAGAAGCAAGCAGATTTGGAGAACCACATGCCAAGGCTGTTGTAGAGAGAGTTCTGCCTTGGATGAGGAGCCAAATGATTTGCCTTCCAAGACCTCTTCAGCTCTTTGAATATGAGCTTCCAAGAAAACAAATGCATATGTGGGTGCTGAGCCAGGGCCCTGCCAACTGAGGAACTATTGCCTGGCTTTTTTCTGATTCCATGGCAGGAAACAAAGACAATTTTCAACAAAGCTGTATTTTCTTTCAAATAAATTAAGAATGAATGATTGGTTATAATCTTAGCCACTGAAGGTGCTCAATGAAACTAATCATCATCGTGTTTGTCAACAGGCATCTTGAATGTCATTAACTCTCACCTGGATTGATTACAGGTAGAGACACCCCCAACCTCCTACTTAGACTTGACCAAACTCTACTCCCTAACTTAACTTCCTTCCCTTCTCCTGGCATCTCCAAAACTCATTCCTCCTGCACCTGAAAGCAGCCCAGCCTCTCCTGGTTTTCAGCAGGTGTCTCCATCTTTTCCTTCTTGCTACTACTCACAGGTTACATGTTGGCAAATCCCAAGATGCTGCCCAGCCTTCCATTCTTATCAATCCTCACACCCTCATGGGTGATCTCTGCCAACCATGGGGTTATGGCCACCCATGTGCCAGAAACTCCCCAATCTCAGCCCACATGTTTCCCCTAGCACAAACCTCTACATCAGGCTGCTGCTGGAAGTCTCCACCTGAATGTCTCCTGCCCATCTCCAATTCAACCATTGCCACATTTACTCTTCCCCTTTCATCCAAATCACTCCTTCTTTTTAAAGGCACTATCTAACCAGTCATCAAGCTGGGTGTTCTTGATTGATTGCCTTGCCCCCTCTGGCCTCAATTTCTCCATCTGTAAAACAAGGAGGTCAGGCTGTATTCTTTCCAAAGCCCCTTCTTTTAATTCTGACATCCTGATACTATGAGGTTCAAAGACTTCAAGTGGTCCAATGATATATTGGCTTGAAACACAATAAAATGGCAAATAAGAATATAATAATAGCTGAACATTGCTAGGAGTTTCTGTAATTACTACCTATGAGTCATCTCCACGAGGTGACACCACCCGTTATCTCCATTCTGAAGATGAAGAAACAGAGGGTCAGGGAAGTTGAGAAAAGTGCCCAAAGATACACAGCTGGGAAGTGGCCAGGCTAAAATTCAAACCTTCACTGTATGAGTCACATTCTTAGGCTCCAGACCTGTGTGGAAGTCTTGAGTTTGTGTCTTGGCTCGAGATTTTGCTAACTCTGTGCCCTTGAGAAAATGTCTTACCCTTTTATTATGTTGTCAGTTTCCTTATCTTTCAAATGAGAGTAGTAATGGTAGCTAATATTGATTAGCTTGCAGGATCAAGTGAGATCATGAGATCATATTTTGAAATATAATCCAAGGACTTTTTCACTCATATTTCCTTGTTCCCCACGATGCTCAACCCTCCTCACCCAGCCAAAAAGGTGACTAGACCCCAGGCATTTATTGCTGCAGGTAAGAAATATGATCTCAGATTGGAATACTGAGAAAAGGCTTCAGTATCCTAGGTCCCAAAGGAGCTAGGGCAAGAATAATCGATTTGGGGAAAACTCTGTTAAGTCTAGCTAAACTTCCTGTTTCCCACGCAGAGGAAAAGATTTCGGAGGGGAGAGGAAGAAGAGAGGAAGGAGAAGCATTGAGCCAGGAGATTTCAGGGCTTTGCTGAGAAAGAGGCCCCATCCTCGCTGGCATCCCCTGTCTCTGTGTAAGGCGGGGAGGAGGGAGGGAAACAAAAGTTTTAGATGGGCTCAGGGATCTCAAAGCAAAGGAGACTTGTGCCCCAAACACCAACTCAGAAAACCCCTCTGTGGAAGTGGCTGAGTCATGGGTTTGGGCAGAAGGGCCTGAGACCACCAGCCAGGATTCTTTGCCCCCAGGGTGGCTCAGGAACCACGGAAAGATCCTGGGTACCAGAGTGGTGAGTAGATAACTGACGAGAACATGACAGCAGGCCTTGCCATAGGACTAGGATCTGGCAACAACCCCGCAGGTACCTTGGGGCAGGAACCAGGCTGCCTGACCCTCTCCCAGCCCCCAACACTTCAATACCCTGTAAGGCCCCTAGAACTCAGGCAACCCCGCGGCAAAGCGAGGCAGGAAGCCACTGAAGTCGGGTTTCTGCCACTCAGCAGCCTGGGGGCTCAAAGTAAAAACTAAGTTCAAATGGAGAAAAGGAAAAGACCTTCTATTTCTTGCCCACCTGGGCTTGTGGACCAAATATGTGACGTCTTCAGCCGGAAACCGGGCAGAGAGAGAACACCTGATGAAATGAGGACTGGTACCGTTACCAGTCCCCGGGAGAGCCTCTCTGCCATCCCAGTCCTTTAGTCTGACTGGTAACTGGGCTCCCTGGGACAGAAATAAAACGCGTGCTCGCTACTCTTTGCATCACCCAGTGATCTTTTATTGAATCCATGTGAAGTTATCACTTTCCTCTCCCAACTAACTGCAGAAGCTTGTTGACACTACTGTGAAAATTAAATGGCATGCTGAAGATCACTCTTTAACCCTGGAATTCAACTTGGGGTGTGTCTATGTGTTCATCAGTTGATTCGCCAATTTGTTTAATAGCAGCTAGACCTATGAGACACAGCTACGGGAAGGAAATTCTTTTATAGCCATACTGCTCAAGCTTTACTGTGCTCACAGTCACCTGAGAATCTAGTTAAAATGCAGATTCTACTTCAGAGGTCTGGAATGGGGCCTGGGGTCAACATTCCTGACACACTTTTAGGTGATGCTAACGTTTCTGGTCCACAAACCACACATGGAGGCTCTAGAGTCATATTCCCTGGGTTCAAATCCCAACTCTGGCTCTTGGTAACTGTGTGATCTTAGGCAAGTTAATTAACCTCTCTGAGCCTCAATATCAACTTTTACTAAATGGGTTTTTATAACTTCTTACTGAAAGTTTGTGTAGGTAAAAATTAAAGATCATGCTATAGAGCATGCCATGGCCATTCAACAAGTAGCAGTGTGAGTTATTAGGACAGTGCAATCCCATTTCTACTGGGTGTGGGAAAGCACCCTTCTTCTGGATCCCTGGGATTCCTCTTGTCCTAACATTCTACTACTCTGTGAAAACAGAATAGCTGTGGAATGAAGACTGGAGCTTTCCCCCGTTCACAGGGAGGGACAGCAGTTTGACTCTACTGTCAGAGTCTACAGTCATTGTTCCAGACCAGCTTGGAAGCCCCTTGCTTTGGACTAGATCTTGCCTGCTGCAGGGGCTGGAGCCTGTCTCATCTGCCCTCTTCAGGGGTATTGATCCCCAGCCAACTCAGATGTGTCTTTATTATTCGTATGCTGCAATCAGCACAGATATTAAAGCAATTCCCTGGCCTGGAATCGATTCATCTCCCCACACCAGCCTGAGTCTCTCCACGAGGTCTCCAGGACCTGGGGCAGCTATGCAGGACCCAACCCTGAAAATAAAATTTCAGTGAAATATACTGGAAATTAGATTAGATTTTTCTAACTGGAAGGAAAAAGAAAAGATGACAACAATCAAAGGCTCAGGAGGAAAAGGCATGTGCAAACCAACGTACAAACCTGAAATGAAAAAGCCATCTTGCAGTCTGATTCACTGCCCCGCAGAGGCTAAGGAGCCAAAGCAGCATCTGCCCAGCTTGGGGAGAAGAGAAGGCTGACTCAGCTCCCATGACGGTCCCACTGCACATGGAGGAGGCACTCACCTCTGAGAGGCAGGGCAAGGCTCTGCAAAGCACACTGGCCCTCTCTGCTGACCTCCAGAGCTCAAGTCCAAATGCGCCCACACTGTAGCTGTGTGAACATGGATACCTGGCTCCTCCATTGTGAGCCTCCACACCTCTGCACTGTGGGACAATGCTAATAACAGTCCATAGCTCAGAGGAGGGTGGTTTGAAAGAGTAAGTGAAAGCCCATGCATCACCTACCAACAGGCATAAACTTATTCTGAGTGATCAGAATAAGAAACATACAACTCACAGTAAGATATATATTTTATATCATGGTATTGCACATGCATATGTGTACATAAATAGATACAACAAAAACAATAAAAAACCATGAAATAATATCCTTACTGCATATGACAATAATTGCCAACACATATAGCACTTCTCATTTTTTATGTTCTATTCTAAATACTTGATAAATATTAACTCATCTCTAGGAAGCAGCTACTATTATTATCCCCATTTTATAGAATAGGAGAGTTAGGCTCAGATTCACTTGAGTAACTTGCCCAGAAAATGGCAAAGGTAGGATTCAAACCAAGCTGGTCCTACCCACTCCACTCCTGTGTAGTTCCCACCTGATTAGATTCTGGTCAGAGATCCCCTAAATTGATTTCTTGATCACTAAAGGGTAAACAATTGACAATTTGAAAAAACGCAGCTCTAATATGCCCATGTGGATAAATTTTGTCCTTCCCTCAATACTGGGGTGCGACCACGACTGGGATGGAATCTTTTATTTTAGCTACCAACCTTCTGGATACTTGGCACCCTGCTGGACCCATAGCAGTGCTCAGGAAAGACTTTAGTAGTTGACTGAGAAACAAGTGCATTTTATAAGGCTGCTCTTATTAATAATGATGAAAGTAATAATTAAGCAGCTACTATGTGCCAAGATTGGACTGGGTGCTTCCATTCATCACATCGCAGAATTCTCATGATGACCTGTGAGGGAGATAATTGAATCCCCTCATCACCACTAAAGCAACTGGGGCTCAGAGAAGTGCAGTGACTTCTCCAGGCTCATGGTGCCAGCAAGTGGCTGTGCCAGGATTCAAGCCCAGGACTGTCAACTCCAACATCTTGGAACTCTCAGATTTCCTCAGCTTAGTAGATGTGAGTCATCCTTGTTAGAGGAGGCTTTCTCATCCATAGAGCACGGTGGGCAAGAATCCCCTCTTGAGCTTCGGAAAGACCTGGCTCCATGGGACTTCCTGATGGGGTGACTCGGGACAAGTAGTTGAAACTTTCTGGGCCACAGTGCCCTCATCTGTAAAACAGGAACCGTAATAGTAACTACTCCATAGGTTTTCCCAGGGCTGGTGGCTTCCCAAGATGCAGGGCTTTGAGTGCTAAAACTTGGGGCAGACAAGTTAGTCTCCCTAGATGATGGTTAAAAAGGCCGTTTATTTACTCATTCAACAAATAGCTATTGAAAGCCTATTCTGTACTGTTCTTGGTGCTGGCGATAGAGGAACAAAGAAAAGAAAAAAATTCTCTGCCTTCCTGGAGCTTATATTCTAGTGAGAGGGGAATGACACAAATAAAGAAGCAAAATACTTAGTTTGATAAATATAATGAAGAAAATAAAGCAACAAATTATTCAAAATAGCCCAAAATATTAGCAGATCAGTGGATAAATAAATTGTGATATATTCACACAATGGAATAGGATAAAGCAACACAAACAAAGAACGAGCGTACAACCAATGTGGATGAAGCTCATAGACATTATGCTGAACACAAGGCAGCAGACACGTGCTGGAATACTCCATTTATATGAACATTTCAAGAACAGGCAAAACTCAGAGATGATGATAGACATCAGAAGAGATTGCCTGGGGGGTTGGGGCAGATTACTAACTGGCGAGGGGCTGAGGGAATCTTTCCACATGCTGGGAATATTCTATCTTGATCTGGTGGTAGTTATAGGGAGTACATGTATATGAACATTCATCAAAAAAGTATACATTTGACATTGATTCAATAGGGCACTTGACCATGTCTATGTTGTACCACACTTACAAAAATATTTTAAATAGATAAACACAGGAGTAAAGGCGAAGTGGAAGCACGAGGGATTAGGTCAGCACTATTCTTAATAGGGAGCAAGAATTCAATAAATGTTAGGCATATTTTATTATTACCCGTTGGCATTTAGAAACCTAAGGCCAGTACTTCAAGGAGAAGCAGCCCTTCTCTTGACTCTTTGGATGTCTCTGGCGACCTCAACTAATCCTGGGAACCTCATATCTTGCCAGGAGGCCATTTGGGAAGGCTGTACACGAAGTGTCTTCACCTTGGTCCTGAAACCCGCATCCCCAGTAGGCCTGGAAAGTTCCCAGCAGGACCACTTTGGTTGCCCTGCACCGTATGTCCTAATCTCTCGGTCCTGCGATTGCAGTGACAAAGATAGATAACATTTTGCTATGCAATGGGCTTGAATTATCCCAGGGATAATGGAAAGGCATTTTTCATCTTTAAGGTGTTAATGAATATAAATGGAATTCACATCCCATTTCCCTGTTGTTTTTTGTTGTTGTTGTTCTTTCCTCTGGGAAGTGAGACCATAGAAGGAACACTTCTGGGGCAGGGGGAGAAAAGAGCTTCTCATTCAACCCTCCCACTCAGAATACCTTCAGGTATGAGAAAGACTTCAGCAACCCCTAATTGCTTCCATTTCTGCCCAACTGGTCAAAAACTTCTCCAAGTATAATGTGATTCATCACACACAGCAAGATCTTTTAGCTACAACTTTCTGCTAACCAAAAAAACTTTTCAAGTGAACCAGGACCCAGTGAAGTCAATGCTTTATCTTCTTTTCTAAGATGAAATACCTCTCTCTCTACTCGTGACTTTCTTCTGGGCAGTAGGGAAGGTGGTGTCTTGGTTCGGATTCATCCACATCTCTCAGTGAAGTAATTCTATCATTTTCCCATCTCTCATGCTTTGCTCTATGACAGATTAGCTGTGGGACCCAGAAAGTTCTCCTTCCCCACTGGCCACTCACATGTTATTCTCCATACCTGGAATATGTCTCTCTTCCCTGCTTGTCAACATAGGCATCACCTCTTCCAGGAAGCCCTTTTGAACTGCCTGATTTCTTCACTAAATGCCCCTTCTGTGCCCCTTCTAGATTGTCATGATAATTGACTTTCCATCTCTCCCACTAGACTGTGAGCTCCTTGAGGACAGGTGATCTCATGTCTTTTTGTGTCCACATTGCTCATCAGGAACATTGTAGTTGCTCATAAATATTAGCCTCTCCCAGAGAAAAAAAATATCAGAGCAATGACTCACTGCTGATAGGACTATAGCCACTGTAATAATCAATGGAGGGAGACACTTACCACACCTATGGCTTTGCCAAGCTCAGGAATATGAAAACCAACTCCAGTTGTTCTACTTATTCACCCATGTCCTTCTCCATGCCTGAGCACCTGAGCTTGGCCTCACCATTCTCCAGGCCTCTGGCCTTCTGCCCATGATTTCAGTCCCATCTCAGCCCTGGAGCCTGGCCTAATATGGTTAGCCCTGTCTAATGGTCACCCATAGCCTAAAAATGTGTTACCCAGGAGAAGAGCTGAACTTGCACATGAGTTCAAACTCATCTGGGTTCTCCCTGACTCCCAGACCCCATTCTCTTCCAGGCCCTAACCCCAGGCTCTGCCCACCCTGGACTCCAGTACCTATCATCCCAACATGGCATTCTGGGATTCAGTATCCAGCCCTGCTGCTTGCACAGCTATGACCTTAGGCCCACATATACCTCTGGCTTCCTCCAGAGAACTGAGTCCCCTTCTATGATACAATGCCTGAGAGCTCAGTTCCCCTGCAACTGTGCTGTTGCACAGTAGTCACTGGCCACATGTGGTGATTTAAATTAATTAAAATAAAATTTAAAGTTCAGTTTCTCAGTCATACTAGCCACATTTCAAGTAGTCAAAGCCACATGTGGCTAGTGGCTACCATATTATGGGACAGTATCCTGTCCACTTCCCAGTAGAAAGTTCTAATGGTGGTGCAGCCCTAGAAGTGGTTCTCAAGCTTGAGCATGCATCACAATCACCAGGAAGGCTTGTTAAAGCACAGCTTGCTGGACCCATGCCCAGAGCCCCTGACTCAGGAGGTCAGGGGTGGTACCCAGTGATTTTCATTCCTTACCAGTTCCCAGGTGATGCTGATGCTGCTAGCCTGGGTTCACAGTTGGAGAACCCCCACCTTAGAGCCTTAGGGCAAGATTTCTCAGCCCAGGCTGCATATTAGAATAAGCTTGTGAGCCTTTAAAAACAGCATATGCCTGTCCCATTCCAGACAAATTAAATAAAAAGTTCTGTGGGTAAAGGTAAAACCTAGGTATTCGCATTTTTTAAAAATCTCCTCAGACCCAATACAGCAGAATACAGATGCCCACTTATCCCAAGTTCCCATAGAACATTGACCACAATATACCATATCCCGGACCATGAAACAACCCTCAAAATGTTTAAAAGACTTGATACTATACAGAGTATCTTTTCTAAGCATAATGGAATCAAACAAAAAATCAATAACAAAAGGGCAACATGAAAATCTCTAAGCACTTCTAAACAACACATTTCTAAATATTCATGGGTCATAAAAGAAGTCACAAGGGAAATTTTGAAAACAGAAATGAATGAAAGTGAGAATACAAATATCAAAATATGTGGCTGAAACTAAAGGAATGCTGAGAGGGAAATTTATAGCGCTACCTACCTATTTTAGAAAATCAATAATCTAAGTTTCTACCTCAAGAAAGTATGAAGAAGAGCAAAAGGAAAGAAATAAAAATATAAGAGCAGAAATAATTGAAAATGAAAACTGGAAAAAAAAATAGAGGATATAAATGAAACAAAAAACTGTTTCTTTGAAAAAAAAAATCCATAAAATTGATAAACCTCTAGCGAGACTGACAAAAATAAAAGGAGAGAAAACACAAATAATTAATATCAGGAATGAAGCAGGGAATATCACAAAAATTCTACAGCCACTAAAAGGATAATTAGAGAATACTACGAGCAACTTTATAATCATAAATTTGAAAACTTAGAAGAAATGAAATAATTCTTCAAAAGCTAAAAACTACCATGCTCAATATGAAATAGGTCATCAAAATAGTCCTAAAACTACTTAAGAAACAGAATCATTAATATAATAGCTCATGAAAAGGAAATATCCATATCCAGATGATTTCACTGAAGAATTCTACAAATATCTAAAGAAGAATTAACACAAATTTTGCACAATCTCATCCAGAAAACAGAAGAGAAGGGAACACTTCCTAATTTATTTTACAAGATCAGTGTTACCCTACTACAAAAACCAAAGTCATGCAATAAAAGAAAACTACAACCAATATCTCTCATGAACTTAAATGTAAAATCCTCAACAAAATATTAGCAAATTGCATCTAACAACTTATAAGAGGAATTATACATCATGACCAAGTGGGATATATTCCAGGTACACAAGGCTAGTTCAACATTCACAATGCAATCAGTGGAATCCATCATATCAAACAAACTAAAGAAGAAAAATCATGTGATCATATCAACTGATGCAGAAAAAGCATTCAACAAAATCCAGTACACATTCATGATTTTGAAAAAAACTTTCAACAAATGACAAATAGAAGGAAACTACCTCAACATTGTAAAGATCATCTCATAAAAATCTTACAGGTAATATCATACTTAGTGGTGAAAGATTAACAGTTTTCCCTGTAGGTAATAGAAATTCTAGCAACTGCAATAAGGCAAGAAAAAAGAAAAAGGAAGACATATAGATTAGAAAGGAGCGTTTAAAACAGTTTCTAGTTGCATTTAATATGATTGTCTACATAGAAAATCCCAAGGAACTTATAAAAATTAACTCCTAGAATGAATAACTGAGCACAGCAAGGTCAAAGAATACAAGATCAACTACACAAAAATCAACTGCATTTCTATACACTAGCAATGAACATGTGGAAACTAAAATTTAAAACACAATACCTTTTATAATCACTCGAAAGAAAATGAAGTGCTTAGGTATAAACTGGACAAAAATGTACAGGGTCTTTATGCTGAAAATTAGAAAAAGATGATTGAAAAAAGTCAAATAAAATCTAAACAAATGGAAAAACATATTATCTTCATGGATTAGAAGATTCAACATTGTAAGGATTTCAATTCTCCCCAAAATGATCTACAGGTTTAATGCAATTTCTATCAAAAATCCCTGAAAGGTTTTTTTGAAGGCATAGATAAGTTTATTCTAAAATGTATATAGAAAGGCACAGGCCCTAAAATAGCTAAAAATAATCTTGAAAAAGAAGACTAAAATGGAAGGAATCACTTTACCTGAATATCAAGGCTTACATATAGTTACAATAATCAAGACAGTGCAGTATTGGTGGAGGGATAGACACACAGATCAAGTGAGCAGGAGGACAGATACCCAGAAACAGATCCAAACAAATATGCTCAAATGATTTTTGGAAAAGGTGAAAAAGCATTTCAATAAATAAAGGATAATCTTTTCAACAAATGGTGCTGGAACAATTGAATATCCATAGGCAAACATGAACTTTGACTTAAGTCTCACATCTTATACAAAAATAAACTCAAAATGTATCATGGACTTAGATATAAAACATGAAACTATACAATTTTTAGAAACAAAAACACAAGAGAAAGTATTTGAGGTCTAGAGCTATGCAAAGAGTTCTTAGACTTAGCACCAAAAGCACATTACTTAAAAGGAAAAATTGATAAATTGGACCTCCTCAAAATTAAAAACTTTTTCTCCACAACGACCCTGCTAAGAGAATGAAAAGATAAGCTATAAACTAGGAGAGAATATTTTCAAACCACATATCTAAAATAGGACTAGCTAGCATCTAAAATATAGATAAATACAGATAGATATAATATCTCAAAACTAAACAGTAAAAAAAGCCAATAATCCACTGAGAAAATGGGCAAAAGACATGCACAGATATTTCATCGAAGAGGATATATAGATAGCAAACAAGCATATGCAAAAATGTTCAACATCACTAGCCATTAGAGATTGCAAATTAAAGCCACAATGAGATATCACTATGCACCTATCAAAATGGCTAAAATAGAAAATAGTGACAATACCAAATGCAGAGAAACTGGGTCACTCACACATTACTGGTGGAAATGTAAAATGATATGGCCACTCTGGAATACAGTTTGGCAGCTTCTTCTAAATGTAAATATGCAACTACTATACAACTCAGCAATTATACTCTTGGGCATTTATCCCAGAGAAATGAAAATTTATATTCACACAAAAATCTGTACACAAATGGATATAGCAGTTTTGTTATAGCCTAAAACTAGAAGAAAAGGGAAAAAAAAACAAAAAAACCCAGATGTCCTTCAACTGATTATAGGAGTTATCAAGGTGAAGGGGGAAGAGATAAAATGTGTGTTTGACACAGTTAAAGCCTGGAAGCAAAAGAGAGCAAGAGGGTGGTGCATTGTGGCAACTGAGAGGAGTTCAGTCATGCTGGAACTTATAAAGGGAGGGTGAAGGGTGAAGAATGAGGCTGGGGAGGCAAGCAGGGACCAGATGATGGCAGGCCCTGGAAGCCATGGTCAAGCCTT
Organism: Tolypeutes matacus; assembly: GCA_026826555.1. Lineage (NCBI taxonomy): Eukaryota > Metazoa > Chordata > Mammalia > Cingulata > Chlamyphoridae > Tolypeutes > Tolypeutes matacus. The sequence continues at coordinate 12,860,603 of JAKSZT010017719.1, read as the reverse complement.
AAGATTGCATCCTGAGGGCCATGGCTGCCCCTGAAGGGTTTTTAGTGTAATGAATGACATGCTTACCTTTGCTTTTAGGACTATCACTCAGACTGCTGCCCTCACTGTTCAATTTGTCTTAGACTCTTGGGCAGTACCTGCTTTGTGGACCACCACAGTTTGTCTGTAGGCTGGCCAAGAGTCCTGGGTTCTACATGACAATCGTAGTGTTAGGCCATCCCAGAACTGCCTCAGTGGGAGAGGCACTTTCACAGTCCCTCCCAAGAACCAGATCCTGCCTTGGGGCGTAAACTCTCGGGTTGGGGGTGGGGTCAATAAGCCATTCTCAGTACAGTGGAAAGAATGCCACCTCTCACCCAACCATTTTAAATTCTGACTTTTCCTGAGTTCTGTGGTAAAGCCACTGAGAGGTCAGGAGAAGAAAATCAGAGCATACTTTTGCTCTTAGTAGCCTTGTGTCCTGCAGGCTACTACTGGAAATACTTGTTAGACAAAGTTAAATAGGTACATGACTATAAGATGTCTCTGAACCTTTCCTATGCTAAGGTGCACTGTGCATCTCCCAGAGGAGGCAGAACATAAAGCATTTCTCAAACTCATGGGACCTTTTCATCACAGAGCATCTGTGTTGATCAGCATGTCACAAAGCACATCATCGACAGGGATTTTCTGAGAGCAAAGGCCTAAAGGCTGGATTTGGCAATATGTTCTTGAAGAAAGCAAGTGAACTCCTCCAGCGCGGAGGGGTAGGGAAGATGAGTAGCAATAAAACTAGAAGACCAGAACATTGATCCGTTAGAAAGCTACCTAAAAGATGCCTCTTTTCCACAGTGCCATGGGTTAGTCCTGGACCTGAACCCTGGGAGAGTCACCGACCTCGTCATCATTGTCGTTGCTGTCATTGTAATCATCATCGCCCCATCATCATCGTTATCTTCACCATCATCATCATCATCTTCTTCTTCTTCTTCATCACCAGCAGACCAGCAGCAGCACAGCAGAAGCCTCCTCTACAGAGCTCTGTGACTCTAAGAGCTGTGGTTAAGAAAAGAGCATGGGACTTGCAGTCAGACAGACATGCTCAAGTTCCAGCTTTATCAAGTACTGTGTATATTTGTGTGGTTTCCAGAAGTCACTTAGCCTCTAGAAGCTTCACTTTCTTCATTTGGATGATGATGTGTGAAGCAGGAATTAAAAGAATGAATGACAAAATGTTCTATCAATATTAGCCAGTGAGGAAATTCTGTTCTCATTAATATTATTTTGAGTCTTGCCTGGTCTACCTTTTCCCTAATTTCCTAGGAATATTACCCTGGAGTCAGACCTCAACTCCTTATGGCTGAGTTGCAATCTCAGCATCCCATTGCCCTGTGATAAGATAAGTGTGGTCTGGAATCCTCCTAGGCTCTGTGACTTCAAGTGAGTTATCATCCCTCTCTGAACACTGACAGGAAAATGGAATTATCAAGTTGTTGTGAGTATTCAATGAGATAATGAACGTAAAGAGCTTGGCACATAAAAGGCACTCCCTGGATGCCCATTCCCCCCTGACCCCATTACTCCTTTACGGACAGCATCAATGTCGGACATCCAATATTAGAGAGAATAGATGTATAGACGTATGTGTCCATAATATTTAACCTCCTTTTTTTTTTTAACAGATGGGAAAACTACAGCCTAAAGAGGGGAACTGACTTGTGCTGGTTTGCTCAGTGAGGCAACGGGCAAGTGGGACTGGATGCAAGTCCCCTGTCTTCAGACCACGGGCCTGTGGATTAGGCCACAGTAGTCCATTAGAGCCCCTCTCCCCTGTTTCCATTCTATGAATAAGAATTCCTGAAAAACAGCATCTGGTACAAACAGCTCTTAGGAAAGAGAAAGGCTCCCAGCAGGAGACGTGGGGAGAGGGAGAAGCAGTGTTATCTACCCGAATACAGATCACTGTATTTGCAGATACCTCAGTTACAAAGAGAATTTTCCTTTCCAACCAAAGTTACTTCAATAGCCAGCCTAATGTCCTGTGGAAGGGTTCTGTGCCATGCATGCATGAGTTGTTATCGATTTCCCCACAAAGGCTAATTTGGGGACGCCAGACAGCACGCACAGGAAAGTTAAGGCAAAACACTCACTAAACTGCTATACACAAAGGGAGTGTTTCCATCCGTTGGTGGGTAAATGGGAGGCTGGAACACTGATTGCAGGTTAATCCTCTTAGGCAGAGTTCCGAGCCCACCATGTAAATTGCAGTTCTGGAAGCGCACGGTGGGGGGAAGTGCTGTGAGCAGGGGACGATCACCAGACTGGAAATAGGGAGACCTGAATTTGAGTCCCAGATCTGCCAACAGCTTGCCCAATCCCTTTAAATCAATCCAATTCCCCACCATGTCGTGCAAAGAGCAAAGGCAGGTGTGTAGGATAAAAATGGTCACAATGGCTGCTATGAATTCTTACTTGCTTGTATCCCTTTAATTGAGCACCTGCTATGTGCCTGGCAGTATGCAAGGCATAGACACGGTTCTGGCCCTCTTAAGACGTAGACTCTGGTAGAAGAGACAGGGTGTAAACATTTAATTATAAATATTTCTATCATTTCAAATTGTTTTAAGTATTAAGGAAAGCTATAAAGGAACTGGTTCTATTCCGGGGCTGGGGGTGGGGTCACGAGGAAGTGATATTTCATATGAGATATAAATAATAAATAAGATTTAACTAGACCAAAAGATGGGTGGAAATGCACAAAGAGAAAGTGAGATAAGGATTTTCAAGTAAAAGGAGCACAAGGCAGGCCCTTGTTCTTTTTACTCACATGATCACACTTTCTTCTCTTAATCTTTTGAAGTTAGTTTTATGATTATCTCCAATTTACAGAGCTGGACCTGACCAAGCTGACCCAAATCACAAAGCACATAAGTGGGAGACCTAAGAAATTGGGATTTAAACCCAGAGATGCTGGACTCTAAAGCCTTATTTTCTTGGCTGCTACATGCTAGCATCTCCCAAGCCACTCAGATCACCCTCCCACTCTCCCTGGTCCTCACACTCAAACTCTCTACCTCCCTGTCAGCTACTATGGCAATAATGCTGCATAACAAACAATCTCAAAATCTTGTTGGCTTGCAACCACTGCAAGTGTTCAGGGATTCAGCTGGGATCACTGGGCTCGGCTGGACTTGACTCCAGGTTGCGGGTTGGATTCAGATATGCTCCATGTATCTTCCTCCTGGAACCAGAGGCCTCCCAGGTCACAGTCTTCCCATGGTAGATTACAAAAGTGCAAGAGGTCAACCTAAATCACGCAAGCACATTTAAAGCCTCTACTTACATCCTGACCAGTAGCATTCCGTTGACCAGTGCAAGTCATGTGACCAAGCCCGACACCATACCCTCTGAACACTCCAGTGAGAGGTAATGCAAAGTCACATGGCAAAAGGGATGTCTATCACTGGTTTAAGTTCTTCAATCTACCACACTCCCTGACGCCTTGACGCCTCACTCCTGCCTTAGACCCTCTGTGGCAGGGACTGACAAGATCCCCCCTCAATTGTTCCCTTTGCCTCCTGGAGACACTGCTAGCCTACATTTCCAACCTTCCTTGTATTTAGGTAGGACCATGGGACTTGTTCTGGCCAACGGGATATGAGCAAAAATGACCTTGGCCACTTCCAGGTGAGGCCCTAAATCTGCCAAGCAATCCTCCCCTCCACCGCTCTTCAGTCATCAGCTGGCTGGAGGAGCCAGTAGTTGGAAGGATCCTGGATCCCTGCATCTCTGCTTGAAGGAAAGAACCCAGGTAGAGCACCTGACCAATAAGAGCCACCTCTGGCTTTGCAGAAGCCAGAAGTGAACTTTTGTGTTCAGACTCTGAGATCAGAGGGGCATTTGTCCCCCTCCTCTTTCCGGGCTGTACTAAGCCACATTCTCTTTCAAACTTTCCCAGGCCCTCTGCCGGGTTCCGTATGTTGAACCCAACAGCCCCAAGCTGTGGTTAATGATCCTCCCCCAGCCTCCACATCAGGGAATGGATGTGAACAACTTACTCATACCTGTGCCTCAGTTTCCCCATATGCAAAGGGACAGGATGACTCCTCCAGACCACTCTGATTCTGACATTTGCCCTCCTGAGACTGGAGTGGGGGTCAGATTTGAGTGAGTTTGATGTCTGGAGAGAGATCTACAAACCAAAGGCAGGGAACTGAGCAGATTCCTGGGAAAGGATCCATATTGGGGGAAGAAGAACCAGGATGATCAACTAAACATCTTAGTTTTTAGGATGAAGGAGTGATTCTACCCATACCCTGATGGCTGTAATCTGTGCAAACAAGATTCCTGGGTACACATTTAAATCCTAAGGAGAAAGAAGAATTTTGGTTTAAAAGGAAAAAAAAAAAAAAAAAGATCTGTTCACTAAACTCCTGGCACAGTGGAGCCCAAGCAACACTGCTTTGCACCCCTGCCCAGACTGTCACCCAAATATGGAGCACCATGCTTCCTGTCTCACCTCACCACAGCCAGCCCCCAGGAGGTATATGCTTCCTCTGCCCGCTGGGTGCCCAGCTCCTAAGCACAGGATCTGGTCTGGCCCACAGTAAGCACTCAATAAGTGTTTAGGAACAGAGCAAACATGCCTGCATGAATGATCACATTCAAGGGGAAAATTCCCAATATACGGTCTAAAAACTGTTTGGTCTGAGTTTCTTTAAGGAAACCTCTTAAGGAAAGTGAGGAACCACTAGCCAATTTCTCTGGTAATAATAATTCAGTGAAATTCTATATGCCTCTTCCTTATGGATTTAATTTTTGTTTCACTCTGTCTCCCTCCACTGAGCAGCAATGAAAGAACATCAGAGAGTGGGGATTTAGGAAGATAGGCAAGCTTCTGGGGAAAGAAAATAGAGAACGAAGAGAAACCCAGTAATAGAAGGAAGCCAAGCCCCCAGGGCATGCAGAGAGGATAAAGGGCGGCGCAGGGAGCCAGGTGCACCTGACAAGGGAGCCAACTGAGCACAGAACTGCAGAAGTGACTGCTGGGAAGTCACCAGAAGACCTTGCCTCACGCACCCCAGTCAAGCCTGGTTCAGGCAAGGCTCTCATATCATCCAGTGACTTGAGAAATCATGGCACTTCCCTGGACCAGGGAATCCTTATTAATAAAATGAGGCATATAAACCTACCTTGCAGATGTTCCCACAGAATGAGATGCAGTGGGTGTAAAGTGCTTGGCCCAAGGTAAGGGCTCCATAAGCAGCAACAATGGTGATTAGGATGACGATGGTGGTGATGAGTCACAAGTTGCACCTGAGAATGGTTAGGAAATGCACCCTCTTGGGCCATTAGTTGGCTCTTCTAGGTCCCATGCTGGGTTATTTCACTTGTTCTTATGTAGGAAGAACAAGACTTGCATGTAAGAACTCGGCTATATTTATGGAATGAAAGCTGTTGACCTCTGCTGAAGCAAGCTCAGGAAGCAGGAGCTAAATGAAGGATAACTTGTTTTTTTGCCAGTGATCCCTGACCACCTTGAAATGGTATGCAGACTATCATCTAAAGTGGTTACATTAACATAGATAAATAAACATAGCAAATAAGATTCAACTCACACATTCATACTCTGTGGTGGATTGCATTGAGTCCCAATATTTCATGTCTTCCTAATCCACACGCTTGGACATGTGACTTTGTAGCTCCACTCACTGAAATGGTTGAGTCTATTTTCTACCCCTTGAATGTGAGCCCAGTCAGATGAATTTCTTAGAATGAGGCAAATGCAGCAGTGTGCCAGTTCTGAGCCTAGGCTTCAATGCATTTTTCCATTCACTCTTGGGTCCCTGCCATTCCTATAAGAACATGCTCAGGCAAGCTCACCGGTCCCATGAGAAGGCTGAGAGACACTAGGAACAGAACTTCCCCAGTCAAGCTGATTTATCCCAGTCTAGCTAGAGCAACCGGCCAGCACCAGCTGAGACCATCCAAGATCAGCCAACCTCCAACCATTCCCAGCACGTGAGCAATATAGTCCTGTATGCCACAGTGGTTTTATGGTTACCCAGCATTATTATTGTATCAATAAATAATGAGACACAAACTAATATGGATTCAGTGGCCATGGCTGCCTGGAGTTCTATATAAAGAGAGATTCAGAGTCCACAATCAAGCTAAGCTGAGAAGAGTGTAATAATGGATTGGTGAGATCTGCCATGAGCAGGTGGATGGGAGGGACAACACACAGGTTTGTCATCTCTGAATGGCATTTGGCAAAAAAGATATTTTGGTTGAAGATGTTTTTTTTTTCTTTCAACAAGCCCAACTTCCCAGTAAGAATGATGATAAAAATAAAATTTAAAGAATCTGTTTGGAAAAAAAAAAAAAAAAAGATTCCATTTCTTCATAGGTACCCTCGCATGGATTCAATTTTGAGATGGAGCCATCACTCTAAGTATCATTGGTAACTAACTCCAGCAGCTATCTATTGATGTCTTTGACCATCTTTGTATTCATCATTCTCTCTCCCTCCCTCTCTCTCTCTTTCTCTCTCTCTCTCCACATCTCATCTGGAATGTTGTGTTTCATTCCAAGATCCATTTTGAAACAGACACTGAACAACTGGAACTCACACAGGTGAGGGTGACCAAGATGGCTCTAGAAAAATTGAAGGAAAAAAAATGACTCAAAGGACAGAGTGGGTGTAGCTCAGTGGTTGAGCACCTGCTTCACATGTACAAGGTCCTGGGTTCAATCCCCAGTACCTCTTTAAAAAATAATAATAAAAAGACTCAAAGGGCCTGATCACTGACTTCAAAACACTAAAGAGTTTTCATAAGGCAGAAAGAGCAGACTGAATTTTGTGGTTCCAGAGGGTTAAACCAAAGGACTGAGGCTACAGGATGACAAGTTCTGCTCAACATAGGGAAGATCTTTCTAACAACCAGAATGTTTTGGAATTGGTTGGGAAACCTTGTGAGATAGGGAGCTCTTCATCACTCAAGGAAAACCTGGCTAATAATGTCTCTGGGCTATTACAAAGAAGAATCTTTTATTGGGCAATAGGTAGTATTAGATTCATTTATTCTTTCATTCAAAGCACATTCTTTCCAACAAAATTTTAAACACCCTTGAGTGAGCACTATATACCTGGCACACCTCTACATGTCATGGTAACTAAGGATGATTTGCAAATTATTAGATTTTGGACCTCTTTAGAAAACTAAGGACCATGGATCTAAGTTCCCCCTATTTCACCAAATTGTTTCAATCAAACTAAATAAGCAATATGACAATATAGGGGGAAAAGCTACATTTGTGGACAGGAAAAAGAGGAAAAAAAAGGAGAAACAGAAAAGGCAAAGCAGGAATGGCACCCATCTCTCCTCTCCTTATCATCTAGGCAGGATGCTCTTGTTATGTGGCACATTCCACAGGTCTGATGGATGCTATTGAGCCCTCTTTGGCCATTAGTTGGCTCTTCTAGGTCCCATGCTGGGTTATTTCACTTGTTCTTATGTAGGAAGAACAAGAAAATTATGCATCACAGAAGCTCACAGCTCTGCCATCAGAAGAAGACAAGCTTCTACTGGTCGTGGCTCCAAGGCTCTTTTATTTGAAGTTGAGGACACCTTTTATTGGCTTGCTCCTCTTACTTGGGGAAGAGAATTTGATTATTAGTAGATATCCAAACATTGCTCTGTCCATAATTTACTGACCAGCACAACGCTGCCTCATTCAACAGGCCTTCTAAGCCAAAAACATGCTTCAGCCTGAACCCTGAGCATGGTTAATATAACTGTTGCCTCCTATGCTCCAAGGGGAGAAAATGATGACCCCCAATTTTAAATCTCCAGCCCGGCCTTTTCTTCCAAGAAACAGACCCCTATCTCCGGCTGCCTACTCCAGATTTCCACTGGAATGCCTTAGTGATGCCACATACTCAATATGTTCAAAGTCTACCACATGATCTTCATTAAAAAAAAAAAAAAAAAAAGTGATCCTCTTTGATATTTTTTATCTCAATGTGGGTATCACCATAAAATAATGACTGAGTATCGACTATGCACCAGACACGGTTCTAATTGCTTTATCTTTGTCAACGCATTTAATCCACACCACACACCTGTCAGTTAGGTGCTACTAGTGACTCCATTATTCACATAAAGGAATAAGTGCCTCATCCAAGATCACTCAAGTAGTAAGTGGTAGAGATGTCTCCAGAGCCTGTATACATGGTAAATATGCCATGCTCCAATGCTGTCAGCCAGAAACCTATGAGGCATCTTGACACTTAACCCTCACCCTTCCACATCCAGTCCATCACAAGAGTGGGTGATTTTAGCTCCCTGAATTCACCCATTTCTTACCACCTTCACTACCAACTTCTAAGTCTAAGCTGCCATCATTTTTCACCTTGCAAAATCCTCCAAACTGACGTCCCAGTATCCACACCTGCCCACCCACCCACACCCCGCATCTGTACTCCGTTCTGCAGCCAGAGTGGCCTTTACAGAATGCCCATGTGATCAACTCCATCACTCCCCTGCTTAAACTCCTTCAATGGTCATCCATTGTACTTAGTGGGTCTACAGGACTCCTCACTGCACACTTCCCCAGGCCTAGCAGTCACCAGTCTGTGCTCTGGGTAAGTGAACTTCTTTCACATCTGGGAATGCACCCAGCCTTAGCTCTGCTGCTTTGCATATGCTGCTCTCCCTCACCTAAATGCTCTCCCCTCTTCACCCACTTAACATCTATTCACCCTTCAGAGCTCAACTCCAAGGAGACTTCCTCAAGGAATCCTTTATTGTGCTGCCAAGGTCAGACCAGAATTCTCTTTTTATAAATTCTCATAACTCCCTGCACTCAGTTTGCAATTATATATTTGTGTGTTTGTTTGATTAATATCCGTGTTCCCATTAGATTTAAGCTCCAGGGCAGAGATCATGTCTATTTTGCTAACAATTGGGTCCCCATCACTTAGCAGGGATCTGGCCCATAATAAGCACTCAGTAAGTGTTTGGGAACAGAGCAAACAAACAATGCATGCATGAATGACCATATGCAAAGGGAAAATTCCCAGTACACATCTACCAACTGTTTTACCTTCCCATCTTCTTAAAGAATAATCATAAAGAAAACTTGACATGGGTCCTGGCCCCCAAAACATTGACAGCCCCCGAGGAGAGGCCGACAGTTCAGAGTGTCTACTCTTACCCTGGAGTTACCTAAGATGTGCAAGCAGAGCATAGGAGGTGAACACCTGAATTTATCTGAGCAGTCAGTGTAGACTTCAAAGAAGAGGTGACACATTGAAGCTGTCTTAAGATGGCAAAGGTATTATCCATGTGTATGATAGCAAAGAAAGATTAGAGAAGGGCATTTCTGCACAGGTAAAAGCATGGAAGAGTGAAAAAGTCCCAAATCCCTGGGGTGGAAAGTGCAAGGGCAAAGTGATGGGAGGTGAGGTTGAACAGGTAGCTCTAGACCAGGAGGACTTCTAACAGGCCCCTGGCTGTGATATTCTGCAATTTTGTGACTTTTAAGAGCATCTTTATAAGAGCCCAATCACTAATACAGTTGCTACGCTAAGAAAGCATGTCACCCGGGGTCTGAGGAGATAGTTAGCAAGAAAATCAATACAGCCCAGGCAAAGTCACATGCAGAATATTGCATTTCGTTCGGGGGTACCTCATTACCAGGCCAAGGCAGACAAACTGGAAGGAGTTCAAAAAAGCGAACAAGAAAAAAAAAATGATTAGGGGAATGGAAAAATTGATCCAGGCAGAAAGATTAAAGGAATAAATGCATGAGTGTGAGTGTGTGAGTGCGTGCTTGTGGGTGCACACCTGCAAGGCAGAGCCAGGGTTGGAGGCAGGAGTCTGGGACCCAGCCCATCTGTGTTATTGTTGTGTATGGCTGCTTGCAGGCTGCAATGGCAGGGCTGAGTAGATGTGACAGAAACAACAGGGCCCACAAAACCAAAAATATTTACTATCTGACCCTTTACAGAAAGTATTTGCTGACCCCTAGCCAATTAGAAAGAAAGCAACCTGGGTTTCCGGGCCGTAGCAAGCTTCACCCCACCTTTGTCACTTACCGGTCGTGGAGATGAGGCACTCACATCTCTAACCCTCAGCTACCCCGTCTCTAGCCCGGGGACCATAACCACGCCTACCTTACAGGGCTGTTGTGGAGACTACATGAAAGGAAACAGGCAAAGTGCTGAAGCTCAGGGCCCAGCAGAGAGCGGGCAGAGAGCAGAAATTCCAGACACGGAATTGCCTCCCCTAAATGGCACATCCAGTTACAGTATTTTACCTCTTGCCTCCTGCTCGCCTTCCTTCGGTGAGCTGAAATCAGCCTCCATTCCACGGATTCCCACCCCCTCACAGGCCAGCTCCTACCTGTCCTCACTGCCCAGGCAGGCCTTTCCTCTCCACCCAGCCACAAAGGGCCAAAAGCAGCCGCAGCCACACGGGGCCGCCGCTGCCAGCACCGGGAGCAAGATCTTCCGTCAGCCTGTCCTGAAATTCTTTTGTAAATTTGACAGGATTATGGGGATTAATACATTAAAGCATTATGACAGCATTCACAGGGGATTTTCAAAAGACTTTACACTGTGATCTATTTGTCCTGTAACATAAAACTCGCATTAATAGGCTGATGGCAAGGAATAAAATATCTGTGGAATCAATAACCTTGTTTTTTGGTAAACACATTTAGCCGGCTGAGCTGGTTATTAGGGCCTGCAGACCCACGGCGCGCATCAAAGCAATTACCCCTCGAGAATCCACTTGCCACTTAAGCCGAGGGCCTGTCTGCGTGCGCCAGCCCACGCACGGCAGGGGGCAGGAGCGGGACCCTCGCCACCGCAGAGCCCCTCCCCACCACAGCCCCAGGGCTGCAGTGCGTGGGGGGTCTCCGGGTGGAAAGGAGGGGCCGCCTCTGAAGAAGGTGTGGGTGGGGCATAGCTGGGATCGCTCTGGGTGTAGGCACGAGAGGCTCCTTTCTTTGTGCTCTCTGAGCGTTGGTAAAGGACCCTCACCTATTCGGCTGCTTCAGGAATGTTGCTGATTTCTCCAGTCGGTGCCTGCCCCCTCCTTGCAAACTGCAAAGCATAAGAGAGCTTACCCGTAGGCAGCCCTCGCCGAGTGCCAGGCACTGTTGTAAGCACTTCACGTACGTTAACTCATTTAACGGTTACAGAAACCTAATGAGGTAGGTTTGCCTATTTTGCAGATGGGTAACTTGAGGCACAAAAAGATGAAATGTTTGCCCAAGGTCATATAGTTGAGTAACAGAACTGGGACCTGAACCAGGCTCCAGAGTCCCAGCATGTAATCAGGATGCTATACGGCATCAAGCTATCCTGCTAACATGCGTTCACAGGGATTTCCTCCACCTGCTGAGCAATTAGCAAGTGTCTGGCAGTGTCTAGGAGCCTGTGTAATCTCATTTACTCCTCCTAGAAGACCTTTGACATAGATGCTATTATTTATATAAAGAAACTGAGGCTCAGTGGGATAAAGCAGCCCTGGCCCAAGCTCACCCAGCTGGCAAGTGATGAAGGAGAGATTTAAACCCGGGCAATCTGATGCCAGAGCTCAGACTCAAAACATAGGGCACTTATGAACTCAGAGCGAGGCCCGTGGCCTTAGGAAACACTCGGGTGTGTTAACAAGGGCCTCAGTAGGCCTGCACTGGACCCTGGAGATGAGAAGAGGGGGAGACACAGCCCAAGAGAATGTTGGCCAAAGCTGAGCTCCAGGGTCTGCCCAGAGCAGGGGAGCCTCACTCTGCTCTCGGCTCCTGGAAGGCGAGACTTGCTCTCTGGTCACCATTGTATTCCCAGATTTAGCTCAGAGCCTGGCATGTAATAGCATCTTGGCTAATGAATTATTAGATGAATTGCTGTTTTAGAAATAAGGAGGCTGAAGCTCCGAGAGGTGAGGTGCCCTGTCCAAAGTGATGCACCGAAGACATGGCTAGGTTTGAGCTGGTTCCTCTCTTCTTCCTCAGGCTTTGTTGGTCTCTTGGCACAATCCTCCCCACCCACCCTTCTCCCCTCCATGCACTCTTGCTTGCATGTCTGCGTGTACCCCCCTAAGCTGTGACCACACCAAACCCATTTCCACTTCTGGGAGGCGACACACTCTTCCTTACCTCTGGGCCTTTGCCTCAGTGGCTCCCTCTGCCTGGTACACGCTTCCCCAAGCTACCTCTTCGCCCAGCTGATTCCTGCTTGTCCTTGGAGTCCAGCAGCAGCTGCCGGCACCTCAAGGAAACCTGCACTGGCCTCCAGGCTGGGTCCTGGGCCCCTTCTCGTGCCTGCCACAGCCCCCTGGGCTCTCCCATTCAGGACGGTTTTCCTGCTTGGTACTTGCCTGCTCCCTCGCTAGACCGGACCTCCTAACACCAGGTGTGTGAGTCACGCACCCATGCCTGGCTATGGGACTTTAGCAAATCGGTTGACTGAGTGATCACCGTCCAGGGCTTTTGCACGGTCACACACACTGCGGGGTTCCTTATTGAGAGAGCAATTTGTGTTTTGTTTTCACTGTTAATTATGTTAGTTATATATTGCTGTGTAACAAATTACCCCCAAAACTTAGTGGCTTGAAATAATAACAAACATTTTTTTATTATCTCACACCATTTCTGAGGATCATGAATTTTAGAAAGGCTTAGCTGGGTGCCCCTGGCTTGGGGTCTCTGATGAGGTGGCAGTTCAAGGGGGTGGTTAGGGCTGATGTCATCTGAAGGCTTGACTGGGGCCAGAGGCTCAGCTTCCAAGATGGTGGACTCACATGGCTATTGGCAGGAGGCCTCAATTGCTCACTGCCTGAAGGCAGAAGACCTTGTTGCTCACCACCTGGATCTCTCCCTAGGGCTGCTTGAGTGTCCTCATGGATGGCAACTGGCTTCCCCCAGAGTGAATGACCCAGAGAGAGCAGGAGGAGGCCCAGTGCCTTTTAGGATGTGCATCATTCCCACCATCCTATTCATTAGCAATAAGTCACTAAGTCCAGCCCACCCTCGAGGGGAAGGGAATTAGGCCTCACCTGATAAATGGAGGAAGGTCAAGGGTTTGTGGGCATATTTTTAAACCCTCACACTGCTTCAGGACACAAGAAAGAATGTGAGGACTTTTTCTTCATGCCCTTCCCAACAGGCAGCCAAATGCAGCATTCTGAGTCTGAACATCCCTGCCTCAGAGGATGGCTAACAGTGTCTACGTTTCAGAGCACAAGACCCAAATCACCTGAAACCAAAATCACTCCCTCACCCTCACCACAATCCCACCCCTTGTTGGGGGTGGAGGACCAGAAGTAGCTGGCCCTGAGAGAGGAGCTCTCCTGCACTGATGGGGACAGTTCCAAATTCCACTTTCAATGGGTGCCCAGCCCTGCCCTCCCTCGCATGCCAGGCCTCCAGTGGGGAAGCTGTTGAGCCCTGTCGATGCCTGTAAAGACAGCTGCTGAGGACTGAGGCCTTGAGGGTGGCAGGGGGCATCCTGTGGCACAGCCCCCCCCATCCTCAGAGAGCTCCCTGGAGGGCCCTGGAGGATCTTGTCACCAAGCAGGCCCCAGGACTTCAGAGACTGACCATCGGAGACTAAAGCCCCTTCCCCATTTCCAGGAGGCCTGGACCCGTGAAAGTTGTTAGAATGGACCCCTACTTATTCTAATATCCCCATAAGAAAGGAGAGATGTACCCTGGGATTGACTTTCTCTCCACCCTAGAGAGCAGAGCTCAGAGAAAAGGTGTACTATGCTTCACAACAAATATATCAGAACAGCTCTTTCTGCTCCATAGTCTTGGCTCCTCAGCTCTCTTGAAATTCTGGCAGTGTGTTAATTAAGAAAATAATAATGAAAGGCAAGGGGGAGAAATGAACTAATATTTACTAAATCCTACTACGTGTCAGCAAACAATATATGTGATCATATTTAATCTGCATGATGAGGTTCTTATTCCCATTTTACAGATGAAGAGGGGACTGGAGATTGGTTGAATGCCTTTGTGGGGGGCATTTACACGCACTGAATGTAAATGCAGTGAGGAAGTGATGGAAGCTCCGTAACCTCTGCAATGAGGTTAATAAAGAGGTTAATAATAATCCACCTATTATGAGTGAGAAAACCGAGGCTCAGAGAAGTTAAACAAGTTGCCCAAGACCACACAGTTGGTGAGTGATATTGTCAGCAGCCCAGAAAGGGAGTTGACCTTGCTGGACTGTGTCTCTGCTGAAAAAGACTCAGGGGAATCTTTTTTGAAAAGCATGCCATCACCTTTCTGAGAAAGAATCAACATTTCTCCCCTGCAGAGTCATCCACCACCGTCCTAGCCTTGCACCCTCACGGCTTCCTGACGGGTGTTGAAGGGAGGGGGGGAGGCTTGGGCGGAGTACCCCTGCCACACCGGCAGCAGTGGCCACCGCAGCACGGAGAGCAGAGATCCACTGTCAACTCGGCAAAGCGAGTCTGTGGTAATTTGACAGGATTAAGGGGATTAATACATTAATGCATTATTAGCGCTTTTAGAGGAGATTTTCAAAGACTTGAATGCTGTGATCCCTGTGTCCTGTTATATAAACCGGCAGTAATTGCCTTAATTGGCGCATTGTTTCTGATGGGAGCAGACAGGGAACCAGCCTGACTGTCTCAGGGCCTGTGATTCGGAGTCTGGCCACAGCTCCAGGCCAAGCCAGGAAGCTGGGGAAACTGAGTCTGGGCATCACCTTCCAAACATCCTGCCCTTTGGGAGGTGCAACCCAGCATCTCATCTCCATGGAGAGGAGCAGAAAGAACCCTAGGTGTGCTGTTCAAAGACCTGGCTTCCAGCCCCAACTGTACTGCTGACTGACTAGTGACCTCGCCTCCTTGGGCCTCAGTTTCTGCATCTGCAAAATGTGTGTGATAATTACATCTACCTTGTGGTGGTGATGAGAGAAACGCCATGAGCCCCTGTTGATGAATGTGCTTTGTCTATTGGACAGGTGTGTGCTGACAGGTGGGAGGGTTATAATTTTTTGGATGGACTGAGTTGGTAATTTTGCCTTTGGTTTTTCATCTGTTGAGTGAGCACAATCATGGCCCCAGGAGGGAGAGAGGGTGGAAAGTGCAGGAGGGGCTGGGAGATGTCCTTGGGACCGGGACAGCTGCACGAGCCGAGGAGTGATGGGCAGTGGGTTGTGAAGGGAGCCAGCAGGCTCCAGAATCAAGGCCCAGGTACCTCGGTTTCCCTCCCCCTGGCTGAGTGGCAGGTCACACGGGAAGCCTCTCACCAACTGTGGGTCCTGGTTCCTTGGAATTTAATTGTCTTTGCTAATTGAGTGCCTGAGTTGGACCCCCTGCAGGCGGTGTGTGTCTGCAGCTTTATGGATGAGAATAATAGTGGAATCCTAGAAGCACAGCTTCAGAAGGGCCCTGAAAGTTCTTTTCCTAGAAACAGACAAACAAAATATCTTTTATCTCCCCTTTACAAACCTAGGCTATGTGGCAGGAAAGGCGGTGCCAGTGGCTCCCAAGTTTTGCCCCTAGAAGGGAGTGAGTTGGATGGATTGAGACTCTGGGGCAATCACTCTGCCAGAGATGCCAAGGATGAAGTACAAGGAGCAAGAATGTCCAAGAGACAAGGTTGGAGGCAGATGCAACAGTTAGTGAGAGTTAGTGAGGTGAAACCTGAACTGAGACAGACTGAGATGATCTCCATGAAGCAAAGGGAATGGACTTCTTTTGTTAATGAATAGACTTGAATTACTTGGACTTAGTTACCTATTCAGGAAGTGCAAGGAGCAGAAATAAGATGCTATGGACAAAATAAAAATAATTTAATAAATTAAATAATTTTAAAAACATAAAATACAAACAAGAGGCTATGGACAGATACTTTTGGTTCACACCTTCTGAGCACATAGTAGGAATGCATTTTCTGGCCTCCATGTGATAGGTGGAGCCATGGGACTAGCTCTGGCCAATAAGTTATGAGTGGAAGTGTCATGCGTCACTTCTAGGCTGAGCATTTAAATACTCAGTGTGAGACTCTTCCAAGCTCTCTTTTTCCTCTGGCCCAGCAAATGTGACAGTGGCTCTTCCATCAGTCTAGGACCCCGAGTGATTACAATAAGCGGGGGTCTCTGACAATATGCTGTGGACATGTAGCATGAGCAAAAAATAAGCCTTTATTGTTTTGGGAATTTGGGGTTTTTTATTATTACAGCACAACATAGTCTATCCTGACAATATGGAAAAAGTGAACCTCATGGTCAGGTAGTTATGTCCACCATCAGGACAGTAACTGCCATAGAAATAATAATAATCATCTTCCCATCTCTACAAAGTCTCCTTTGTTTAAACCAGGCTCGCTGCCTCCAAAATTGAAAAGCAATAAAGACTTTGGAGAGTTCTCCTAGAACTTTTTAGCAGCTAACTTCTGCTTTTTCGGTCCAGATGCTGTGAGAGAGGAGCCGTGTGTGTATTTTACATACATTAGTCACAGCACACACTGTCCTGGATGTTGGCCATTGGAATTGGCCTCACATTTTAGCACACGCATCTGGACCAGGCAGATAGAAACCTAGCTGTAATGAGTTTGCCCCTTGTCCATGACATTTGTGCTTTGTAGGGGGGAAATGAGAAAAAACATTTAAGACCCCCAAATCCATTTGCTTTCAGCACAGGAGTTATGATGAGGTCTGGAAGCTCTGACTTGGAGAGACAATTAGGGAGCGAAGTTAGGGATGAACCTGGTGCTTTTCAGAATCACTCATGTTTTTTCCCATATTTGCATTTTTCACTTTGCACTGATAAATTGCCTGGTCTGAGATGAAGGTAGAACTGTCAGGGCAAATGCCAATGACGTTGTTGGAAAGGAAACTAGTGGTGTATGAGCCCCACTGTGTGCAGACATTGGGTTACCTGCTGTATACATTACCCCATTCAATCTTTATGTTAACTCTTTTTTTTTTTAAGATTTATTTATTTTATTTATTTCTGCCCCTCCCCCCCATCCCCCACTGTTTTGCATTCACTGTCTGCTCTTCGTGTGTTCTTCTGTGTCAGCTTCTCTTCTCCCCAGGCGGCACTGGGAACCGATCCTGGGACCCTCCAGAGTGGAGAGAGGCTGCTCAATCTCTTGTGCCACCTCAGCTCCCTGATCTGCTGTGTCTCCCATTGTCTCTCCTCTGTGTCTCCCTTTGCCGCACCATCTTGCTGCACCAGCTGCTCCGTGAGGGCCAGTACTCCTGCACAGACCAACACTCCGCGTGGGCCAGCTCTCCACGTGGACCAGCCTGCTTTTCACCAGGAGGCCCCCAGGAGTCAAACCCTAGACCTCCCATATGGTAGACGGGAGCCCAATCTCTTGAGTCACATCTGCCTCCCCTTATGTTATCTCTTTCAAGGTAAATATATTAATTCTCTTTGGGGGTAAAAGCATTCAGAGATATTAACTAATAGAAAGCATCAATGCTGGGATGTAAACCTAGACTTGCTGACCCTGGAATCCATGCTTTTTTCCCCTTATCCACTCTACCCTACCATGGGATCCATGATTAAATTTATGTCCTGATAAAATAAGTGTGGCTCCCTGGTTATTACATTGCCAGTAGAACAATGTGGTATTGTGGAAAGAACATAGGCTGCAGACTCAGTCAGACTTGGGTTCAAATCTCATGGCCACTATTTAGTGGTTGTGTGACCTTAGACAATTTATACTAACCTTCTAGGTTTCTCTAACCTCAAATGGAAGGGAGACTAAGAGAGGTATTTGGTGAAGAGACTAAGTGAGTAATCACATAAATGGTCATGATAATTTCAGATAATTGCAAAGACTATTAAGGAAGTAACCATGATGTTGTGACAGAGGTTGAGTGATAGTGGTGGAGAGTTGGTATCAACTGCCTATGACTGGGTGGTCAGAGAGGACCTCACTAAAGAAGGGGTGTTTGAAATAAGACTTTTTTTAGGAGGTACCGGGGATTGAACCAGGGACCTCATTCATGAGAGGTAGACACTCAACCACTGTGCTATATCTGCTCCCTAATAAGATTCTATTAACAAGAAGGAGTTAGACCCAGAAGATCTAGGAATGGAGCAATCCAAGAAGAAGGTGTAGCAGGTATGAAGCCTTGAGGTGGGAATTTGCCTGGTGTGTTTGATGAACAGAAAGAGAGACCAATGGTGAGGGAAAGTGATAAAGGGAAGAGTCAGGGGAGATAGGTCAGAAAAGCAGACAAGAGAGCATGGGGAGCTCTGTGAGCCGTGGTAAGGAAAGGACACATTAGTCTCACCTTTGCCATTCACTTGTTTTCTAAACTTAAGCAATTCAGAAAATTCTGGGACAGGGCCTCTGCACCAATGAAATGGGAATGAAAATGACAAGCAGATCCCATGAGTCCATACAAATAACCTATGGTCAATACTGCCTTTTTAAGGTAATGCTAAGTGCTGTAATAAATAAACCCATTGGTCATCCACATGACAGTCCAGGCAGTTGTTCCTGGTTGGCAGGTGGCTCCCTGCATGATTCAATGACCCAGTCTCCTTCCATCTTGTGGCTCTGCCATCCCCTAGGCCTCAGCATCTGAATCTGGCTCATCAAAGAGGAAAGTGGCTATGTTAAACAACTTGATCTGGCACACATCTCTTCCAATCACAATCCAATGGAAAGAACTGGTCACATATTCCCACCCAGATGCAAGAGGTGCTGAAAAATGTAGTCCATGACTGGATAGCCATTTCCCAGGAACAACCCTACATTAAGGAAGGAAAACACAAGTTTTGGTAAACAACTAGCCATCTCTGCCATAAATGCTGAAGGCAGAGAGCTCTGAGTGGTCTCTTAGAGGCTCTAGGGAGACAAGAAGTTTCACTGCATGAGGACACGGCAGACCACTACCCACCCTACATGACTTGAGGTCCTGTATAGGAACTTCCCCTGTCACATTCTGCTTTGAGTTTCAGAAAGATCTAGTCTGACTCTGCCTAAAGTCAGTCATCAATCGCTTGCCTTTTCTGAGCATTAGCCTCCTCATCTTGAAAACAGATATTGTAACAGTTGAATTTCAAGGGGTCCTTCCACCCTACACAAGTGCTAGAATCCATAATACAGAGGATTTTCCTTGCCCGACTGGCTTGGGACATGAGATTGGCTTTGCCGTTTCTGCCTGTAAAAGGACGATGTGTCTTAGGATGAGAGGAGGAGGCGGAGGTACCTTGTGCAGTGAACAATCCAGCGCTGCGTGCTTTCACCTCTGATGGCCTTGTCACTGCCTCTGCCAGATGGGGCCCTTCCACCCTGAAACTCCTTCTACCAATTATGTAGGTCTAATCAGAATTGTTGGGAATTTGCAAAATCTTGTACCCATCCATTGAATAGACTTTGGAAAGGTCTATTTCCATAGTATGCCAGGGAAAAGGCAAAGAGGAAGAGAGGAGGAAAAAAAGAATAGAGACACTAAGTTGAGAAGAGAAAGACAGACAGACATCCATACAAGGAGTTCAAGGGAAGGGAAGGAAGAGCAAGTCAGGCAGAAAACCCAAGGTGGAGAGGAGAAAGGAAAAGGAAAGGAAGAGACAAGTGAGGAGAAAACGGATGGGCAGACCCAGACTGGATGTAGAGGTGGAGGGAGGAAAGAGAGACGGACAGACAGCCCATCCAGGGCACAAACAGAAGCTCCTGGTGCCCAGCGGTGAGATAGAGACTCAGAGGCACCTACCGAGACAATGGTGTAGGAAGAGACAGATGGCAACAAATTCCAGGGAAACACGATTCCAATCAAGCCCATTGAAATGGATGTTGGCGAGTTCAGGAGGCAGCAAAGCATGGGATTGGGAGGAGGCGGGAGGGGTGGGCCTCAGCGGAACAGGTTGGATGAGCTTCTGCCAGAGACATGGCTAGGGCGGCTGCTGATGGGATCGCAGCACGGCAGCCGCGGCAGGATGGAGCCCTCTGCCCTCCCTCCCACTGCAATTGGACTCACCTGACAGTGGAATGAGTAATGAGTTCATTAAAGCCTCCAGTACCCATTCCTGAAAAGAAGATGAATGTGGCAGAGAAAGGCAGGGCACGGAGCATGTGCCTGTACCCCCAGCAACCCTGGCATTCTGCTTAAAGTGACCACATCACTTCCCCACTTGGGGCCTCCCATAGCTCCCCATCATGTTCAGGGTCAAGTCTAAACCCTCTCACGAGCTGGTCCAGGCTGACCTCTTTGACCCCAGTCCACACCACATCCCCTTCCTACCGGGCAGCCAGCCCTTCCAACCCACTTGTAGCTTCACGCACAAGTATGGCTATCATGATGCCAGGCCATTTCCTAGGAGGTCCGCTCTGCTTGGACGTCCTTCCTCCTCACAGGTGTCCATGTGGTGAACTCCTAGTCGCCCTTCTGAACTTGCTCCTGGGTCACTTCCTCTGTGAGGCTTCCCTTGAACAACAGAGCTGGCCATGCCTCCTCTGTGAGCTTGTGTGTCCAGAAGTCCCACTGTAGAAGCTACTGCTGTGAATATCCACTTCCATGTCTGATTGCCCCACTGGAAGGCCAACTCCTCTGAATCCCTGCAGCTCATTAACCTCTGAATCTGGATCTGGGAGGCACACGTAGCCCAGAGAGGCTAAGAGCAGGGGTTGGGAATCAGGAAGCCCTAAATTCAAATCCCAGGTAATACTCCATCCTAGATATTGGGGTCCTGAGCAAGTCACCTCTCTGAGTCCCAGTTTCCTGAGACTAAGTAGGGATGAAAATATCTACTTCACAGGAGGGTCTAAGAGGAATATAAGACAATGTTTTCCTGGCTGAGTTAAAAACAAATGCTCTTTTAAAAGCTGGTGTAGATTTCAGAGAGTGAGGGGGCCTCTGACTTTTCTGAATTATAAGCATGGACTCTAAAGTCAGCTGGCCCCAGTCCTTCTCCTGGTCCTGCTCCTCACGAGCCATGCAACTTTGGACACGTGGCTTCCTCTCTCCAAGCCTCAGATTCCTCACATGGAAAATGAGGGTAACAGTCTTACCCCTACATCACAGGGTTATTGATTAAAGGAAATGGTACGTGGGTAGACAATCACTCAGTAAGTGAGGGAATACTGAATTCCCAGCCTGGAGAGTTCTGCCACATTCTCCAAGGGAGCAGCAACAGTCCCCCGAGTGCAGGGGCAGTGTCTGGCAAAAGAGGATGGTCCACTAATGGGTTCTTGTTGTTGATGACTAGCCTTACTAGTCTTTGCTTTAGTAATTGAAACTTAGCCTACTGTTATGGGGTGCCTAAGGGTTGCCACCTGAGAGCCTCCTTGTTGCTCAAATGTGGCCTCTCTCTAAGCCAAACTCAGCATATGAATGCATTACCTCCCCCTCAGCATGGGACATAACTCCCAGGGATGAGTCTCCCTGGCAACAAGGGATTAATACCAAGTGCCAACTGGCAATATGACTGGAAAAAGGCCTTGAATGGAAGGGGGAAAAGGTAAAGACAAATGAGTTCATATGGCTAAGAGACTTCAAAGAGAGTAGGGAGGTTATCCCAGAGGTAACGCTTACACACACCTCAGTAGGATCTCATAGAACACCAAAATGGATATCACCCCACACAGAAGGGCTCCTGAGAGCTCTGGAGACACCCAGGTCCTATTTGGGGCGGGGGGAGGGGGATAGCTCCAGAGATTGATGTCCTATCAGTGGGCTCTACTTCAGAATCTGTGCTCCTGAGAGTAACAGAGTTGGACTCAAATAAGTCCTCCCTGCACATGGTCCATCATCCCTTCTATTCAAACCTATATGTGATGCTGGAGTTTGTAGGTGTACTTCCAGAGACTGGAGCCTTTGGCCTGCCCATGTGCCAGCTGTGCCTGGAATCTTGGTGGAGCTGCAACTCCTACTCTACAGCTCAATGAATTCATCTAAGTCACCTGGTGAGGAGACGATGATGGACAACGGCCATCCCAGGGAATGGAGAGAGCCTGCAGCTGCAGGCAGTATAATCCTATCCATCATATCCATGCGATATGGGCCCCCTCTCACTTGGAGGTGGAGTGGACATCACCATCCCAAACTCCTCAGGATTGGGGGAAGAGCTATGGACTAGAGTGGACTTAATGGTATTCTGTTATAGACATATTATGATGCAAGCAATGGAAAAAATTACAAGAGTGAGGTGGAGCCAGTGGCCACTGGATGCTTTTGGGGCAGGGAAGGGAAAAGCAGTTGTAATACAGGGGCTTTTTCAGGACTTGGGAATTATCCTGAGTGACATTACAATGACAGATATAGGCCATTTTACATCAGCATATACCATGCAGAACTGTGTGGGAGAGAGTGTGGTCTACAATGTGAACTATGGTACATGCTTAGTGGCAAAGCCCCAGGATGTGTATATCCATTGCAGGTGACATGCCACACTAATGAAAGATGTTTATGTGGGAGGTTATGGGAGGTGTGGGAGGAGGGGAACATGGGAATCCCTGTAATTTTTGTATAACATTTATGTAATCTAAGCATCTTTTAAAATATAAAAAAGGAAAAAGTACCACACAAATACAAAGTATCAACAAGAGCAGAGTATATGTGAACATTGTACTTTTCCATGAATTATCTGTAATCCTGTAATGTTTCTAATGTAAAAATAATATTTCAAAATGTTATACTGACAGAAAAAATAAACTGCTTTAAAAAAAAAAAAAAAAAAGGAAATGGTACTGCTTTTAAAACTAAAGTGCTTCCCAGGGCCTGGGATTTAAGACAAGATGCTCAGTAAATAGGAACTCATGCTTTGAAAACACCTTGATGTTTGGGTATGATGAAGCCAGAAGGCTGAGCTAGCATTCAGGGCCAAGGGAGCACAGGATTGTAGTACATAAAGGAGAGGCTGCTTTTCCTCTTTCTTTCTTCCTTTCTTTCTTTCTTTCTTTCTTTCTTTCTTTCTTTCTTTCTTTCTT
>JAKSZT010017719.1:12824894-12837676 GCA_026826555.1 Tolypeutes matacus | reverse complement strand
CTTTCTTTCTTTCTTTCTTTCTTTCTTTCTTTCTTTCTTTCTTTCTTCTTTCCTTTCTTTCTTTCTCTCTTTCTTTCTTTCTTTCTTTCACTTTGGAATTTGACATGGCATTTTTGTGGTAGTTTTTGTTTTCTTGGTAATGATAGGCTTTGACTGGTTAGCTGGCTGGTTAGTTAGTTGATTGGTTTTGTGGCTGGCAGGCTGACTGGTTAGTACTGGATTAGGTGGTTGCTAGGCTGATTGGATTGGCAGGGAAGAGAGGAAAGAGAGAAGAAGGGAAGAAAGAATCCAGAGAGATGGTGACAAGCCCAAACACTACATAAAGTGGAATGGCCAGTGGGAAGTACTCAAGAGTGGGGCAGCCAAAAAGATTTTCAGGAACAGGGATGGCTAGTATCCTTTGCTGCTTGCATTCCCATGCATAAGACTCCTCCTTGGCCACAAGCCTTCTGTACAGTCCACCCCCTGCCCAGGAGTGAATTTTTGTGGACATCATGGAATGGTTCTGAGTGCCATATCTTGGAAACAGGAACACGTACAGACAGAAAGACCGTACAGAACGTGAACTGGCTCAGTGGAAACAGACTCACAAGTAGAGATGCCCTTGAAAATGTAAGTCCCCTACACACACACACTGTCCCAGAAATACACAGAAACCACGGGAGGGTTGTGGACTTTCCACAAACCATGAAATGAGTGTTCAATTTGATCTTATCTTGCTCTTGAGCCCAGCCAATCCCTGGGTTGTGTAAGAAAAGTGCTTAGCACAGTGCTGGCCCACAAAATATGCCCAGGAAGGGGACGTGATCATTGTGAACCTCTAGTCTAAACAATAGGATGAAGTTGGAATTGGCCTCATGGGCAATCTAGTCAAACCCTTAGATGTTTGCATAACTCTTCCTCTGAGTCCTTATCCCCTGACAAATAGCCCTCAGCCCTGCTTGTATACCTTCAGGAACTGGGAACTCACTACCTCCCCAGGAGCCTGTTTTGGTATTGGCTACCTTTGGCTGTTGGAAGGTCTTCTTTAGCTGGGTTTAAAGCCCAGATCCATGTGGTCCACAGAAGTTATTCATTTCTCACTTGGGGTTTTGTGGGTATGAGTGTGTGCTGCTTCAAGTTTTACCTTTTTATGTCACAAGAAATATTGTAACAGTTTTTCCCAGCTGTGTAATCTTCCTCTGTCATTTTTGCAGGCTTTTAGTCTCTAACTCCAAATACATTAAGGAGAAGAAAAACAAAAGAAAGTAAAATCTCTGGAATCAAATAAAGTTATCTATGACTTTTTTTTTTTTTTTTTAACTAGTTGTACAGCCAGCATGCTTTTACTCTAACATTAATTTCTTTCTTCCTATAAATCTCCTCTACCCCTAGGGGAACAGGTTAGGACCTAGTGGTGGGAGATCTTGGTCTGATCACTGCATGGCCCCTCACTGGTTGGGAAGACCTAAACAAGCCACTCACCCTCTCTGAGCCCAGGCAATGTACCTTCTTCAAAGTATTGTTGGCAAATTAAAGCACACAGAGCATTCATCCCAGTGTCTGACACACAGTATGTGCTCAATAAATGCCAATATGCAAACAAAAATCTCTCCCAAGCTATTTTCAATGGGCTTCTTAGTCTACACAAATACAAGCAAAAAAAAAAGAAATTTGGTCCCTAAAACCAAGAAGCCTGGAATCTGATTGCAATGGTTCAGTGGAAGTATTTACCCATTTGTTGGCTCAATCAATACGTGCTAAGAACTGGCAGAGTCCTCAGGCACTTAGGCATGTGAGGACAGTTAGGGACATGGGCGGAAAGCACTGGGCAGAAATGCACACTAGAGAGAACTCCCTCGATGGCAGATATATCTCAGCTTGAAACCTGGCTGGATGACTCTGCTTCTCTGAGCCTTGGTGTTTTCATCCATAGCATGGAAATAGCAAGTTCCTACAACCTCATTGTGAGGGTTAACTGAGGTGACTCACATAGAATGCGGAGAAAAGAGTTCAGTGAATAGTAACCCCCATACTCCCACATCCAGTCTGAAGAACAAGTATATGTTATGGGAAATTGCACAAATGTAAGGATTACCATGGAGAAGGCACCTGAGTACAATGGTAAGATGAGAGGAAGGCAGAGTCAGAATGACTGGATTCAAAGTCTGGCTGCCCCTCTTACCCGTGGGAGACCTTGGGCAAATTACTTAATCCAAGTGGCCAAGCCTCAGTGTCCACATCTGTGAAACAGGCATAGTAGTAGTAGTCCCTTTCCCCTGGGATAGCTGCAGGAATTAAAAGAGATCTAGTATATAAAGTGCTCAGCATGATGCCTCGCTCACTGCAAGTACACAGTAAATGTCAGCTGTTAGTTTTATTACTAAATCAAAGTAAATGCTATCCCTGGTCTTGGTCAGTTATAAAGGAATGATCTGGTCTCAAATCCCAGGTTTGCCAGCCTCAGTTTCCTCATCAGTAAAATGGGAATGGAAGCTTTTACCTTGCAGCACTGTTGCAAGGGCTGGAGGCATATAGTGCCTGCCAGACAGGAGAAGGCACTCTGTGCAAACCCCCAAATGTGTCAGTATGATCTTAAACAAGGCACCTCAGTGCTCTTAGACTCACTTTCCTGCTTGGAAAAATGAGGATGTTAGATGTTCTCCAGGTGACAGTCTGATGAAAATGAACATCCATGAGACGCATTGGGACAAGGCTCGGGCTGACAGTGCCGCTCCTCAGCGCTCCTCTCCTGTCAGCTGGATACATACAGTCGAGTCATCTGGCCCCAATTAGCTTTCACACTTCCAGGGCCCAAGTTCAGGAGATGCTGTCCCCGTGCCTGGGAAGAGAGTTATGACCCTCGTATGTGAAAGCCATTACTCTGGGCAACAGCCCACAAAGTCTGTGTGGTCCATATTTTATGTGTGCATCTGGTGGGGGAGGGCCCACTAAGTCAGATTTACACTGGACCTCCCAGCAGGAAGCAGCCCTGACCCCTGGTTTATAAATAGCCCTGAGAAACCGGCCCAGCCAGCTGCCCACGGGAAGAAAGAGAATCGTGGCACACCAGCCAGACTCCCCTGGCCTGGATTCCAAATTCTTGTCTTGAGAGGCACTTGTGAACCAAGAAAAATGAGAAGGTTAGGGGTTGTGGGTTGAGGCTCACCAAAGGAAACTTCCCAATTTGCCTAACCTTTCCACTGTACTAATCCAACAGGCTACACTCAGTCCCACCTCCACCCTGATCTTCTGGTCTAGAATGTCCTCACCCTCCCTCTTCTCTGCATCCTCATCCTTGGGTACCCTTGATCCACCCAACTTCCAGAAATTCTACCTCTTCCGTGAAGTCTTTGTCGAAAACTAGCAATTACCAAATATTTTCTTTTGAACCTTTTCATTATATATTATCTCTCTTATGCCTCGCTACAATGCTGTGATATAGGTAGAATTATCCCCCATTTCAACAATGAGAGAAACCAAGGTTTTCCAGCTAATTGCCTTGTCCAAAATCATACAGGGATGGTCTCCAACCTATACAAACAGTCCTTTTTTGTCACATTGTGACTGCTCCATCTGTACTACCACTTCTTTCTTTTTTAAATTGTTTGCATTCACAATATAATCATTACCATCCATCACTTGATTATGCCCAAGCTGGAATTATTTCCTAAGAGTTTGGTGAGTGTGAGCATGTTGAGGGTGAGGATCATGTCCTCTCTATCACCGATCCATCCTCCAGGCCACCCAGCCAGTCAGAGTCCTTCCCAGAGTGTGTGACTGGAGCCTGCATGTCGCAGCTGTACGTGGAGCAGAGACTGTTAGAACTCACCCAGACCTGTGGACTCCTCTTTCCCAGCGCTCGCTAATAAACTACATTTCTCACCTTCTCTTGCTTCTCAAGGGGGCCATGTGACTGTTTATCACCAATAGAATGTGAGAGAAAGTGATATGTGTGTCACCATCTGACCCAGTAAAGGATGGGTGTGTCTTCACCATTATCTGTTTCTCCCGGTGAATGGGCCTAGAAAAGAGCAGAACCAAAAAAACAGACAGAATCTGGGTCCCTGGATAACTGCATGGAGCAGAGAAACCCCCATCATATATTGGACTGTGGCTTGAGCAAGAAATAAACTTTGATTGTGCTAAGCCTCAGAAATTTGGGGGTTGTTTCCATTGCAGTGAAGTACCCAGATCAATAAAATATGCAAAAAGAAACATTATTTTTCTGTCTCTCTCAGACTTATATAAAGGAATACCAGGCAAACATGTTAGGGGCAGATAATGGAAGGACTTGTTGGCCATTGTTTGTCAGTATTCACAGAGCCAGTAATGAAGTTCAAGGAGTGATTTGTTAGAAGCATTTTTATAAAGAAGGAAAACCAACACTCATTATGGTTAAAGTAGTAACTACAATATATTGTGCACTACTATGTACCAAATACTATATGCCAGCACTTCATTAACACCATCTCATCTCCTCCCACTGAAAACCACATTCACCATTTTAAAGATAAAGAAACTAGTTCCCAAGTCATGCAGCAGTTAAGTGGAACAATCAGGAGTCAGACCCAGACCCGCCTGCCTCCAAAGCTTGAGTTTTTTTGTTATACCACGTCACCTATTAAAACGAATTTGCCCCAATGTATTTTATACAGTTTTTTAATTTTTTTCAATAGTGGCTATATCTTACTTTTATAATAGTAAAAAAAAAACACACTTATGAATGCATAAAAATTTTTAAAAATTAACGTGGCTGCAGAGGAGGAAGAAGGATCCAAAAGTACAGTCACCATGGGGTTTGTGAGCTATGTAATCCTTGGAAGAAATCCTCTCTTGAACAAGTAAATTGTCATCCAGCCCAAGAAAAATGACAGTAGCTTTTATTAAGCTTTCCTATCATTCTATGAAAACAAAGCTTTCAAATAAGTCTAGTAATTGCTGATTTGTAAACTGTGCCTATGTAAACTCTGATTCCTTCACTCATTATCTAAAAGGAGCCCTCTCTCCTGCTATCCATAGCCTCTTCTCCCTGCCCCCTCTGTTTCTTCTCTGCATCTCTTTATGTCTTCCTGGTTTCCCATTTCTTAATGATGTTTTAACGAGATGCCAGTTATACATGCAAATTGGGAAGAGGCGACATTGAGAGATTGCTACCTGGTGGTAAATTTATTAAAATCAAGGCGGTTTTAATAACTTCCTTGCATATGCATCTGCCTCCATGTCTGTAATATTAGTTTGTTGTTTTGTTTTTGTGTTTTTTTTTGTTTTTTTTTTGAATCATCTTATTAAAACAAGTGTGTTAGGGAAGTTTAAGATGAAGTTACAAGAAAGAAATCTAATTGTTTCATGAGTGCTAGTCTTGTTGCCCAAAATAGATTGAATGTGAGGAAGTTCTTTCTCTTCTACCCTTTTGGACCTTATCCAGCTTGCTCTTCCTAGTTCTCCCAACACTTGCAACCATTCCCTCCATTCTTCTTCTTCTTCATCATCATCATCATCATCACCATCATGGCTATCATTTATTAAACATGTAATTCAAGATCACATAGCTAGAAAATGATAGAAACAGATTTCAAATTCAAATTGTTCAGGATAAGGCCCTGCTGTACTCTTTCCTTTCTCAAAACTTTCTTTTCCTTTGCCTTTGCTCATGCCCTGCCATCCTGATCTCCTTTTATCTCCTCTCTCCATTTCTCAGTCTCCTTCAAAGGCAGCTTTTCCTCTTATTCTCGTTCCCTCCCACCTGCCACCTTCTCTTCTTTTTCAACAATGTCACTTCCCAATCTGACCACCCTCATTTTTGATCAAGATGACTTCAGCCACCCTTGTAGGTCGATGGCTTCTACATCAAGCTCTCTCCTGACCTTTGAACTCAGACACATCCTACTACCTCTAAGCCATCTCCACTGGATGACATACAAGATCCTCACAAGTCCAAAGCCAAGTTCACCACACTTCTCCCCAAAACTCCCCATTGCCGCATGTTTGCAATCTAAATAAAAGGCACAGATCAGAAAGCCAAGCTTTTCCCCATCCTGATATTTCTTACCATGAGAAGGAAGCCCAATAGGTATAATTTCCTGCCATCTCTTCACCCCTCAGTCACTCCTTTCCTGGGGCACAAATGCTTTTCTCTCCTTTCTCTTGAAAGCAAGATGCCTCCGAGAATAACATGCCCCATTGCTTCCGTTGCTAGGAAGTAGGGAGATCTTACTAATTCTAAAGCGTTCAGTATTAGGAAACACACTCCTGAGATGCAAGCCACATTCTCCAGGTTCAGTTTCATAGGAAACGGTATCTTTGTTTTCATATGCATACCCCTTGTTTTATTTCCCATATCATTAAAAATTCAAGCAGAAAGGGAGGTGCTCCTTAAATCCCCATGAACAGGAAGTCACCCCAACTATCCCCTCCCCTCCCATCAAATGAATCCGTGAATCCCATTGAACTGAACTCAGCAATAGTCTTGAGTCCTTCCCCCTTTCTCTACCTCCATCTCGACTGCTCCTAATCTCTCACCTGGCGTGTTGGGGCAGCATCCCTCTAGGCCCCCTGCCTCTGTCTCTCTGAGCTCCCCGTCCATCCTGCCCACAGTGATCCTTCCCAAGCAGAGCCGTGGCCATGACTGCTGTTGACTAAGGTGAGGCCTCAACTCCCAGCGGTGCCTTGCAAGGCCCTGCATGATTTAGCCTCTGCTGACCTCTCTCCACCTGCACCCGAAACTGCTCTCCAAACTCCCCTCATTCTTGCCACATTAGATTCATCCGCAGTCCCAATAACATGCCATGCTGTCTCAGAGAAAAAAAAATAAAAACTTAAAGTTCAGAATGGAGTTATTTGATTTAAATACTCATATGTGAACTCTGTCTTTCACTCTTGCACTCCTAGAACACTGCCCTGCTTATATTAGGCACTCACTGAAACGTTAAATAAAAAATTGTTTCATTGGGAAGACTACTGAATTCAGGGTCACATGTATTTAAGTCAAATCTCAGTTTTGTTGATTGCTAGCTCTTTAATCTTGAGAAGTTTCCTCATCTGTAGAATGGGGATTATATTACCTACCTGACAGGGTCATGATAAAGATTGGTCAAGACACAGTCCATGAAAGTATCTTATAAGCTAATTTCATATGCCTCCATCTCTGGGGTCTTCTAAACCAACTCACATTGGTTGTTGATGCAAAAGATTCAGACATTTCAATCAGAGCTTAAACATCAGAACTCATATTCCTAAAGAACTTCTTTCACTTGGGAAAAAAATAGGCCTATCATCCTCTATAATTTGAATCATGGGGGAAGCATGAAGAGAATCAATTTTTATATGAAAATTGCCTCCGAAGCTGCTGCCGCTTTGTTCTCAATCAGGAGTTTATAATGATGCAACACGACTTCTGTTTGTGTACTTGATTTGGTGCTGGTGTGTGTATGGGCTGCATATATTAGATTTTTATGGTATTTTTTTATGTTTGCAAACAGCATTCTTTAACCTGAAATATCTTTTAGTTTAAATGTCAGCCATTAAATACACAAAATAGGCAATCAATTTTTTTTTTTTTTTTTTTGTACATACGGTCAATTCTTGGTTTTGTGTGAATACTGAGAGCAGTCAGAGAATAATCAAAGAATAACAAAGAGAATCAGATCTGGGGGTGGGGATGGCTTTAAAGAACATCTCCAGTCCAGCCCCTTCATTTTACAGATGGGAAATTGAGGCCCAGAGAGGGAAAGGGGCTTACCCAAGATCACACAGCCACTGAGAGAGACAGAACCTGGATGAAAATCCAGGCCTCCTATCTTCTTTCCCCAACCCTTATCTGCAATGTACCCTTATTCCCCAGAGATATAACTGACAGGGTTCCATATGGGTTAGAGACACCACAGTGCTTGTTGTTGACTTAGAAGTACAAATAAGGAGGTTTGAAGGAGGCAGCCACCATGCCTGTGGGACCAGGAACCCACGGAGCAACATCTTTGTTTTATCTTGAGAGAATTTACAGGCACTTGATAGCCTTATATTTAAGTACAGGAACATGGTCCCATCCAAAAGAGAGATGGAAAGTGAATCTTTTCTTTATCTGTGGCTTTGGATTATTCTAACCTTCCCATACTCATAATGAAGTTCATAAAGCATAGGTTTGGAGTCAGACAGATCTAAGTTCAAACCCAGCTCTAGGACTGTAAGCAAATGGCTTCGTGCCTCTGAGCTGCAGATTCCCTGTCTTTATCAGGAGGTGTCTGTAAGAATTAAATGAGAACATGTATATAGAGAGTCTTTCTTAGTAGACAGCTAAGAATAAAAGCTCGATAAGTATTAGCTGCCCTTTCTGGATGCCTCCCCCCACTTTATACAGTTTGGAAAAGAAAGTTCTTTGTACATTATAAAGAACTATGCCACAAAGGAAGTGAACGGCAGGATGAGGACAATAGCTCCCAGCAAGTATGGCGCTGGCAATAGACCACCACACCCATAATATCCTGCAACTGCTCCCTCTATCCCTTCCTTGTGTTAAAAAAAAAATCTAATTCCATTTATTGCTCAACTTTTCCCATGAGAACACATCTTTAATTTAATCATGTAAATCAATGGGAAAATCTAATTCACTTTAGAGAAATCTCCTTCAAGGCTAGCCTTATGGGAATGAATCCGTTCCTTAAAGTGTATCTGTAACAAGTGACGTGTGTCTTTATCACAGTTACAAAGGGATATAAATTAATCCCTAGCCCATCTTAGGAAATAGAGAGTTGATTAAATAAATGATAGCTCTAGTAATCCAAATGGCCATTTTTAAACATCTCAGACACTGATTTTAATGCTAAATTTTAGCTTTCTAAAAGTGTAGATTCAGTTTGATTATTTAATATTCAATTTGTCTGATGTTCACTGCATAGTTCCAAATATATAATTTATTAGTGGTCTTCTTTTGATTTTTTTAATGCCTGTTCCAAAGTCACTCTGGCTTTGGTTTTAGAGTGCACCCAGGACAAAGAAATGATTGCTCACTTCCAGCCCTGAGTGCTTCACTTTGCAGGTGAGCAATCCCATTGACATGTCATTTTCTGCCAAGGGCTACTACCACCTGCCCAGCCTAGGGCTTTATTATATGGATCAACTAAGAAAATGGATGTGAAAGGGTCTAGTGACATATACATATTATTATTATGCCCAGAGGTTATGGACAGGCAAATAAATGACTAATTCCAGCCCATATACTTCTATCAAGGGCCTTTTGCGTGCCAGGCACTCTAGAAGTGGAGAACCTGGAATCACTAAGATGCATCCTTAGCCTTAAGGAGCTCATCATCACTGCAGCAGACAGCCAAGTAAACAGATGCCTACAACCCAGCATGACGGTGGGAGCCCAGAGGATGCACTCTTGACCCACCCTTGGAACCAAGGAAGGCTTCTTGGAGGAATTGAGCTTTAAAGGTCAAGCAGGAGTTAGCCAGTCAGCGGAGAGGGGTAATAGTGTTCATTTAGCAGTTAAATGTAATATATTTCATTGTCTAATGAAGCTATGATAAACTTGGCCCTGCGGAAAACAAGGAAAGCAAAATAGACATTTCCCCCTGCTGTGTCAGTCTGGGGCCCCATCAGGAAAAAGGGTCCACTACAGTATGTTAGAAATAAAGGGCTTGCTGTGGGAACTAGGGCTTGTACACAGGTGGAAGGGACTTAGGGAGAGAAGATCTAGAAGGAGGAGCTGGATGATAAGAGGCATGGTCACTCAAGAGTTCAGCCCCAAATGCTGGATCAGGTAGAAAAAGCCAGAGGTCACCAGGAACTCCAAGAAGCCACCACATCCAGCCACCAAAGTGAGATCACAAAGTGGGAACTTGAGAGAGTGTGTGACGCCTCTGCACATGACCACCAGGGCCTCTTGAGCATAATGGCTCTGCCTTCATCTAAAAACTCCTACAAGTTCTTCTCATTGACACGCTTGAACCCAGAACTCTGCTAGACGGAGATTCTGAGAAGCAAAGTTCCCAGCTTTGGATGGGAATGGTGGTGGTGCTGAGTTGACAACAGACAGTCCTGCACTGGCCTCAAGGAGTTTCCAGTCGAAAGGAGAGCACCGAATGCAGGGCATGGTCCACCATGGCAGGTGCAAGAAGGCTTCCCCTGGGAACTCACAACTGAGCTGGGGTAAGATGAGTGAGGCGGTGATGAAAACAGGCTCTAAACATTATGCCATCATTTCTCTCTTACATTGACCTCCACCACAGGTGGCCCTTCTTCCTTCTTTCATGGTACAAGAAAGATCTTTCTAATTCTTCCCACAAGCCCAAGGAAAGTCTTATTGCTCTGGGGCAAAGGGTTAACCCAGCCTACAGAAATAGTATGACCCTGGGAGTCATAAATAAAAGCACCGAGTCAAATCTGAGTTTGGTTTCAGCCCACGAAGATGTCATCTTTAGGTGCGCACCTGAACGAAAGAGCAGTTTGGAGCAATAAGCTGACCTGGCCCTGGGCCCCCTCCCCTCCAAGTGCTGCAGCAAATGGATGAAAAATTGTATCATTAAACTCTTTGATGTTCTCCTGTCTAATTGAACCTGTGAAATTTCCTAAGGTTCTCCAGCCTCCAAAAATTCAATTTTCCATGTAATGCATGGTGACGTGTCAATAAATCATGCTGTAAAATAAATGCACGGATTCTTTTGTGCAGGAGCGAGTGAGGAATAAACCTTTCGTAATTGATAAATAATGTCATTGGAATCAATAGCTGGCAGAGGAGTTGGAGGAGTAAGCCTGAATCATGTATGAGTGCTCCGGGGTGATCAATGCCTTAGAAACAACCAGGAGCTCAGGAGCCAAGTGTATAAATTACTGCCTTAATATTATAGCAGGGCCCAGAGTTTAAAAGATGGGTGCCTTGCTAAGTGTCGGTAAAATGGGAAGATGGGTCTGGAGGTGTGGGTGGGATGAGTCCCCTGATGGGCATACTTTGCAGGGCTGGTGGGGTCCCTGAGGCTGAGCAGCAATGGAGATAAGGGGCAGATTGTGCAATTTGAGACTTGGGATAGAGACAGCAGGATTCGGGCTCTGGCCAGTCCTGCCGGAGGCCAGTGTTGGCGGCAAGAGGAGCAATCTGCTACGAGAGCCACAGATGCTGCTTAGAAAAATGGCCTTTTTGCCCTCTGAGGCCTCGAAGTTGGAGGCTGGCATGATGAAGGACAAGCCAGGGCTCACTGAATCTGGCTCCACGTGGCAGACATGGACCTGGCCGGACCACGGGTAGGTGGTGCAGTGCCGTGGTCAGAAGCATCAGCTTAGGAGTCAGACTGCTCAGCCCTGCCACCAGCGGTGTGACTCTGAGCAAGTTGCTAAACCTCCCTGTGCCCTGGTCTTCTCCTTTGCAAAATGGGGGGATAATAATGCCAACCTCACTGAGCCGTGAAGGTAAAAGGGAATCGTGTTGTGAATATCTCAGCTCAGTGCCTGACCCTACTGAATATACGATGAAAGTTGGCACTATGGTGCTTTACAGATTATCTGTCATTTCAGGCACTAGGCTGGGTGCTTTCCTGTTATTATTTCATTTAATCCTTATGGCAACCGTATGAGGTAATGTGGTAGATTGAATCATGCCCCTCACAAAGACATGTCCAAGTCCTAACCCTGAAAGTGTGAGCTCATCTGTAAATAGAGCCTTCAAAGAGCCTATTAAGATGACTCCAAACTGAATCAGGTCCAGCTCGCCCCCACCACCCTCAAAGGACTGCACTGAGAGTTAGACGAGATGGCCAGTGATAATCACCTTTATAACCAGTGCCTGCAACAGAGCAGGACCTCAGGAAACACTGGTTCTCCCTAACCCCCTTTTCCTTCCAAAGAAATTTCAAGGAAATTCCAGCAGATTGTGTGCTGCACAACTCTAGGGGGTGCTAGTAGCATCCACTGCTGCACAACTGGAAGAAATGCAAAGGAAAAAATTGAGCAAATCTGTTTCCACTTAAAGTCACCACCTGCAAGAGACCTTCTGAACCAAAGTCGTCCCCATGCTATGTGCTCACATGACCCCTGTGCTTCCCCTATTATAACACATATTCTACTGTCATAAAATTGTCACACTTCCCTGCTAAAGGATCAACTCTGTGAGAACAGATATCCTGTGTCTTAGGTTGGTTGGATTCCTCCAGAAGCAACCTTCAGAGCAGGAATTGGGGGCAAGTTGTTTACTTAGGAGACACTCCCAGGAAGCATCAGTAGGGGGATGGGGATGTGGCATAGGGAAAGAACGGAGGAGAGGAAGGGTACACCCATCTGCAGGTTACCACTGTGGGCACCTGGGGTTCAGTCCTTCTGCAGCCCTCTGGGAAGCAATGTAGGAAATGCCCCCGATGGTCCCACCTGAGGGATGATGAAGCTGAAGTATTTAGACCCCCAACACCTTGTTCTCTTGACCCCCCAGTATTGCTGGCCTAGACCACACTTGGGTAAATGTGCTCCAGCAGCCAGAGAAAGCCCACAAGTGGAGCATCACAGGTGCTTTCACTGGAAAGCCACCGTGTATGGGAACCGAGAGAGCTACAGTTGATTGAGCATCTGCTACACTTTGTCTGCCTTGCTTATCTCTAAAGCCTCTGAAACTTTCTCAGTGTCTGGAGTCCCTTTATTAAATGGAAGGAAGGAAGGAAGGAAGGAAGGAAGGAAGGAAGGAAGGAAGGAAGGAAGGAAGGAAGGAAGGAAGGAAGGAAGGAAGGAAGGAAGGAAGGAAGGAAGGAAGGAAGGAAGGAAGGAAGGAAGGAAGGAAGGGAGGGAGGGAGGGAGGGAGGGAGGGAGGGAGGGAGGGAGGGAGG